>MJUU01008017.1:0-31406 GCA_002080025.1 Modiolus philippinarum
AGAAGAAAATGTGAATTTTTTTCCATAGGGTTCAATGTTAAACCTAAGGTCTGCGCTGGCGGCCATGTTTTTTATCGGATCGGAAAGAAATGAGCAATCTTTGTAAAACATCTTCCATACATCATTCCTGTAAAGTTTGGTTGAATTTGCTTTAGTGACTTCAGAGGAGGAGTTGAAAATGTGAATTTCCCATAGGGCCAATGTTAAACCATGTTCCGTGCTGGCGGCCATGTTTTGATCGGATCAGAACAAAATGAGCAATCATTGTTAAGGACCCTTAGTACATCATTCCTGTAAAGTGTGGTTGAATTTGCTTCAGTGGTATCAGAGCAGAAAATGAAAATGTGATTTTTCCCATAGTGTCCAATGTTAAACTAAGTTCCACGATGGCGGCCATGTTTTTTGTCGGATCGGAACAAAATGAGCAATCATTGTTAAGGACCTTTAGTACATCATTCCTGTAAAGTTTGGTTGAATTTGCTTCAGTGGTTTCAGAGCAGAAGATGAAAATGTGATTTTTCCCATAGGGTCCAATGTTAAACCTAAGTTCCGCGCTGGCAGCCATGTTTTTTGTCGGATCGGAACGAAATGAGCAATCTTTGTAAAGGACCTTTTATACATGGTTCCTGTAAAGTTTGGTTGAATTTGCTTCAGTGGTTTCAGAGGAAAAGATGAAAATGTGAAAAGTTAACGGACGGACGACAGACGGACGACGGACGCCAAGTGATGGCAATAGCTCACCCTGACCCTTTGGGTCAGGTGAGCTAAAAAGGACAGCGAAACAGTTGGCTGTGATCTGTAATTACCTAAATGTGTGGAAAGTTTTATGAAACATTTTTTCTGGAGAAAATTGCAAGGAAGATATTCACACTTCATGCAAACATGTGGTTACTGTCATTCGTGTGGTATAAAACTTGCAAAAACGGCTTTTAATTACAAACATTATGCACATTTGTCACTGAAAACATATTTTAATTCTGCATCATTCAAGATTCTGTAAATTTATGTACAATAAAATCTTTTACATCAAAATGTTTTAGTTTTAGTATCCCGGTCTCCGATTTGCTACATTACTACAAACATGTACTACAACAGCACAAAAGTAAAAGTTAGTACATGAAATACTGAACGTTTTTCTGTGTACCTGTTTCTGGAGTGTGCAATTTCAGTTTATCAAATAGAGATATTATGTAGTGATTGAATGTTGTCTCCTTGACATTTACTGCGTTTCCTTTCTATTTCATTCTTACAGGATTCTTAGTCTCAACCATAAGTTGTTCACAATGTACTCTTATCTTAAAGGACCTTGAATAAACTTTGCTTTACATGACATTTCAGTTTACATTTTTTTCTATTTTTTTTATTGCTAAGTAGTGTCAATATCAGCTGTTTCTGAGATGTTCTTATACATTGGAAGCTGATCAGGGTGCAATTACTTCAGGATTTATATCTTCATTTTCAGGAAACTACTAGTGGCTGCAAGTATGGAAAAAGACAACAAAATGTATGATACTTTTGGGTGATTAGAAATCTACTGAGAAATGTATTTGGATTAGACAAAAAATATCAGTAATTTCAAATTCCTATTTGTCTAATCCAAAATATTTTCCAAGTTTATTTCTCACTGCCAAAAAGTGCCATGCATTTTTATTGTTTTTTTTTCAGTCTTTTATATCAAAAGATGCACGACATGTCTTGATTCAAGACACTTAAAGTTAGACATGCTTAATATCTAAGCACCAATTGAAAAGACATGTCTAGGGTGAAGACGTCTTTCAATACATGTCTAGCTGTAAGACTTGTCTTATATGAAGACATGTCTAAAGAGTGATACATGAATAGTGTATAGAAAAATGTCTAGGGCCTAGACACATATTTTACAGTGTACTACTGGCAGCCGCGAGGTTTTATTTATCTATTTTGATCACCTTGATATTACAGAAAGGTAGCGTAGGTTAATTCGGGGTAAGCCAATAATTTGAGGTGAATTATCCGTTAAAGTGCTTCGAAATCGAGAAAATCAAATGGAGGCAAAAGAAAGATGGAAGTCCAAGGCATTTACAAGAATCAGTGTCTTGAATAACAAAAGAAATGCTCATAAAAGGTCTTTAAATAACAATAATTGTTAGGAGTTTAGAAATATGATTATATTGTGCTTCATATAAAGACGCAATATTTAACCAATATCTAGCTGAACCGATAGCATGATCTGATCGTCTTCAAAGACAGTCCTTGTTGTGTCTTTGTTTTTCTGTGTACTCGTTTTGCCTTTTTCCTGTCTTGTCATGCTGATCAATTACACATGTCAAAGTTTGATATTTGTAACGTTTCCTTAATATATGCCCAAAAAAATCTTACCCTACGTTATATTTTTTGTGCAACAGCTACTCAGGTTCATGAAAGTTACAATATCTCATAGGTTTCAACGAGTTTTTGTTTTCACAGAAGATCTTTTAAGAGGGTCGGACGACGATTGGAGGGACAATTGACGCCAAGTAACGACAAAAGCTCATTTTGTATTATAGAAGTAGACGGTAACTTGTGTTTTTATATTTTCAGATGGTAACTTCAAGACGAAGAACAGCAATGAAAGCGTTGTTCAATTTGCTTAATCTTATCATATTTTAATATGGATTTTGTACATTTACTCCATATCCCTTTGTTTGTTCATTTCATATTTTTTAATTGAAGAGAGATTTGCTTTCGTTCGAAACTTTTTATGTCAATAGATTTTCGTTTGTGTGTCAATTAATCAATTATATATGCTGTAAATATATTGTGATTTATCTGTTCTTCATGGGCACCTTGATTGGTGAATAAAAATATCTTATCATACTGAATTAATAAGCAAGATTTGGTTGTAAAATATATTGTTCCAAATATCTTGCAAATATCTTAGTTAATTTTTTACTGAAAAACACGGAAAGTCTAGATAATATCGATAAAATATGCCAATATGGATTAACTGGCCCGATACAACCTTGAGCGATACAGAAATTTTGCTTCTGTTCCGGTTATCACATAATTTCAAAACACTTGCTCTAATGGCAAATGAATTGTCGGCGGTATTTGTACCTTTACCTATAAAAGTAACCGTACACTCCTCCGTAAATGATATACCAGCCCCATCTTGGCAGACAACATTACTAACAAAAATGTTTCTGTGGTTTTTTTTCATATGTTACTTTGTTGGTTTTTGTTGTTTTTTTATCCAAAATGATATTCTTTGGCACTTTTCGACCAATATCTTGTTACTCTAAATTCAATGTTTCAACTAGGTAGCAAAAATTGAAATTCTGTATATAGGGGTGCTATAATTTTTGGTTCCTGGAAAACAGTTTGATATTGAACATTTAGGAAAAACGTATTTGACTCATGACGGACGGAGAAAATATACTCTGATGCTTGGTTTTATAACACTGAACACTATTATGTATTGAATTATCATCTCAAAACTGTTGTTCCGGAATGTCTTTTGATACTTACAATTAAGTGGAATGTGCATAATAAAAAATATTAATACATGTCAAATTGGTTAAATTTAAGTTGTCTCTTAAATTCTGTATGAAATTCCGCAATCAAAGAAAAAAAATATATAATAATAAATAACAAAATACCGAAGTTACTGTTAATTTATTTTCTGCATATGCGAATTTCGACAACTTGTGTCTCATCAGTGCAGATCAAACCAAACACATTTGTAAGTCCATAAACGAAAAACGTGATAAAGTAGGGAACACATAACCAAAGTGATCTAAATAGAAAAGCCAAAATTCAGCTAAGGACAGAGCTATACATGAGGGAGATACTCCTAATTCAAAAAAAATACACTAATTAAATGAAAAAAAAGGGCGTTGCCTTTTCCAAATATGTCTATCCTTGGCCAAATATGACTGTCCTTGCACATTCAACAGGACTAATATGAAAGTCCCATTCGTTAACACTATACGATATTTTTTACAGTTTTTGAAACTAGGATATTGAACTATGTTCTAAATATTGCAACGTAATGCTGTCCTTCAGGGCTACGAGGAAGAACGCTTAAAATTGACAGTCAACAAGTTATGGTTGCTGATACGAGTTGATGGATCAATGTGGTAACGAACTTTGTTTTTGATATAAGATTTCTTACATTATAGTTGATACATGAGTAGCAAATAACTAAATACCGAAGTTGTTGTGAATTTTGATTCTGCATATGCGCATTTCGACAACTTATGTCTCTTCAGTGTAGATAAAATCTAAACGTTTGGAAGACCATTAAGTCAAAGATGTTTAAAAACTGATAGAGAACAAATTACCAAATGTGATCTAGCCAAAAAGCAAGAGACGATAACCCTGTATAGATACATCAAGTATCACTTTTTTGGCAGTTTGTTTGAACATGTCAAGGTTGTTTCTAAGAGTTTTACAACGGATTACAAATGAGGGTTATAACAAAATTACCGAACAGAAATAGAAACTTGTAACGATTTCTGCTAAGTGATGGGTTTAAATTTCACTTAGTTCTCAACATTAGATCAACTCAAATGCAATACAAAATTTTCGACGCCAAACTTTTAGGAAAGCTATTGGAAACACCCACCTGCCGTTTGAGTATTGATTGAGCTTATTAAAAGACAATGGGTTTTAAATATAATTCCATTGTTTAACTTTCGACTTCCTACAACAACTATATTCAATACCTTATGCTCATGTCCGCCGAGCTCTTGATAGCCCTGTAACTAGCACATATAGACGCAGAATACCAAACGTTCTCTAATGATATTACTTTTCAAACTGTTCTCATCATTTTCTGTTATGATTTACTTTCGTTATTGTTTTCCTGAAGACGTCTGAATAATGACAGCAAATTTATTTAAAATGATATATCCAAAGTCTTGAACAAAAATAATTCCAACAATTTTCTAGAAGTGAAAACATTCGATTACTTGGTGCATTATATTATTATGCAACAAAATTTATTGCTTTACTACATGAAATGTGAAATACAGTTTCACACAAAACTATTTTTCATTGTTGTCCGACCACGATATGCACATATCAGCAGTTGTATACAATCGTATATTGCAGTGACTAAATTTTCTTCCCTTTGTTGTGTGGTCGAGTCCTTAATTCGTATTTACTTTGCTCTTCTCTTATACAATCTAATAATTTAATTAAGCTAACGTCGTTACACTTCATACAACAACCATGTGCAATAACGATTATACAATAAAATATCTGAAGCAATTAATTGAAGCTGGAGTGTGATACTTTATATCAAACGTTTGACATAGCAAAAACAAACTGTAATTTCATGGTAACAAAGTGTAACAGCAATTGCAGTCGTGTTTAAAGAAAAATGGCGGTGGTTCAAAGGTTTGACGTTTTGTTGTGGCTTGCTATTCTTTTACACTTTTATCAATGCTAAATTCCATGTAAAAAGTGGATTTGTCCTGTTCTGATTGAGCTCTTATACAAAGACTTGTGGTAAAGGATCATCATTAACTACACTATTTTAAGTGTACCATATATCAACTGAAGAAATGTACATTAATTTTCCTTTACTTGTAGAAGCCAAGTTATTTCCTCTGCAGAAAAACAATTGTCAAATTAATCAAGTGTTTATAATAGATCATTTGTGTTTCAACAGGTAGTTTTGCACATGATTATGCTCATAAAATACAGCATTTCTTCAGAATACTTTAAAATTCTTTAATTCTAATTTACATAGTTTCTGTTGGAATATCTTCTATGCATCCGAACTTTGCTTATTTTATACTCCTTCATTTCGTTGATTCTTTTCAAGCCTCCATTTGAAGTAATTTGGAGGTATGTTTATGTTTAAAGTACTTGCATCTAATATTTCAATGCACATGTATCGGTATAGTTGATCAAATTTAACCTCTATTATTTATGAATGTGTATTGTTGCGATAAATCAATAGTAAAAAATTTTTAAATTTTTTGGATGAGTATTTTCAAAAGAATCAACATCAAACCAGCAAGTTTAAAACGTTGATATTACAAACAAAATAGAAACCATGACGACTAGCCATATGAAAATCTCCAATAATATAATGAGCGACTTCACAACAGTCTTTACGCTGAAATTGACGACGTCACAATATGTTTTGTGCACAAAAACGTCAGTAAATCTGAAGTAATGGCTGTCGTTACCGTGTACACTATAGGTCCGCTCAGATAATGAAATGTCCACTAGCAGATATCGATCTTGTTTGGCAATTTTGATCTTATCACGATCTTGACAAGCTAAACACAATTTTGTTAAGACTGCAAGATATTCAGTCGTATTTCAAGATAATTGCTTTCAAGGACGATCAAGACCTGTTCAGATTATCAAGATAACTGCGTTCAAGGGTGATCAAAATTAGTTTGTCAAGATCAAATCGGGATCTTGTTTGATCTTAACAAACCCAAATCGGGATCTTGTTTGATCTTAACAAACCTCATTCGTCTTGATCGTTCCTGAACGCAACTAACAAGTGGATCTTGATTAATCTTAAACTATCTTAACACGTCTTGATCGTCTTTGAAATCAATTATCTTGTAAACCAACTTACAATCTTACACTGTCTTAACAAAATTGTGTTTAGCCTGTCAAGATTGTGATAAGATAAAAATGGCCAAACAAGACCAAAACATATCTGCTAGTGGTCATATTACGCTCTGGGTAAAATATTAACGAAAATAATGTCCACCCATATGTAAATCTCCAACAAACCACCGGCGCCCATGAATTATTTCTTAAATCAATTATGAGGTTACAATAAAAAGGTCGAGAGAAAAATACCCAAACATGAAAGCAAGTCCATTCCCCATCCGATTCGTATTTCACAATATGATCAAATTGAATGCGCCTTGTATTAGTATCATTACACCTTAAAGGCCACCGGTAGACATTTCGTTTTCACAATATTGAAGAATTTTCATGATCAATTTCGGTTGCCGATGTATTTCCCTTTTCCTCTCTTCTTTAATACTACATTAGCAAACGCAAAATGAAGGAAAATCTTGGTAGACTAAAATGGTTTAACGAAAAGCACAATGCTGAAGACTTTATATTACACACTTGCAATAAACCCAAAGCAACAGTAAAGTGAGTGAGAACCGAACCATCAGTCTACAAAAAATTATTTAAAGACAATTGCAACATTGGAAACAAAAAGATACAAAAACAACACAGAAAAGAAAAGAAGGAAACCACACATACAGATGTTCAAGGACCTATGGGTAAGATCAAGTGCACCGGTAGAGTAAGCCTCTCCTATCTCTCATAAGACAACCGACGTGTTGAACATGTCAAATCCTGTAGTAAAGTCAAATCCAAAACAGGAAACAGCAATCTTAAGACTATTGTCATTTGGTAAAATAGATATTCCGTAGTGATCCATATGATCATGATGTTACCTTAAAACTTCTGCAGTGATGACTTCAAATTATGGGTAGCAGACCCTTGTTTAAGTAGCCTTTTTGTGTGTGAGCAACCGGGCTCTATCAAGGGAGTCACTGTATCGACCACAGGTCCTTGAGTAGCGAATGAGTTTTGAGGTACCATATGCCGACGCTTTAGGAATGTTGCTACAAGAAAAGGGAAGTTGACTATTGGAAAAGTGAAGTCATTGCAATTGTCACACAGCTTAGTTTGTAGTTTGTAGTATACCTCAGTCTTCTGTTGTCAATTTCAAGGTGAAGGTCAACGAATGAGTCCGATGTGTTAGTGTCTGTAGTAGCCTTAATGTCGAGCTCATTTGAATTGATCATCAAAGCAGGGCTGTTAAGTGACAAAATGTCAATAATATAACGGAAGCTGAAATTAAAGGATTTGACAAGTTTTTCATCTTTAATTTGAGGATTCAGCCTCAAAAGAGTGGAGAAACAGATATGCTTAAAGAGGTGCAGTTTTTGTCAATTGGAATTCCCATTGTCTGTAGAAAAAAACAAGTCTTCCAAACAGGAAAAATATATTGTCGATCCGAAACTTTCACATTTGAATAGCTCAACAATAGTTAGTTAAATAGTTCAACACATGTGGGGGACAACAGGCAACACAACATGGAAAGCGAGACAATTGAACTGAAATCTACCTAAAACAAGTACTAAAAGCCTTTAAGAGAGGATAATAAGAAAGACGGCAATCAGAAAAACGAAAGAAATAGAAGACAACATATAAGTCAAAACACTTGTTTATGAGAAATTCGACAAAAGGTAGAATTGATCAACAAAGAGAACAATTAATAGTGTACAATGTAAAAGACATAGAAGTCAAGGGACTTGTTACGTATAGTTACAAATAACGTAGTAATTGAACACGAAGGAAATGATAAAGCAAAATAGAAGTCAGGGCAACTGTACAGGAACTTAAACGAAACAGAAATGTATCTAAATAAAACAGACGACATAAAACTCAAAGCAGTTGTTATGAAAACTTCAACAAGCAGCAATGAATAAAAGACATGGAAGACATATAGTAAAAAATATAAACTACCGAAAGTGGTAAAAAAATGCCACAATAGTCTATGCATTCTAATTAAAACCCCAACAAATAACGTGATAATTGAACACGAAGGAAATGATTAAGCAAAATAGAATCAGGGCAACTGAACAGAAACTCAAACGAAATAGAAATGTATCTAAATAAAACAGGCGACATAAAACTCAAAGAAGTTGTTATGAAAACTTCAACAAGCATTTTATAGTTATATAAAAGTTTCATTATTTCAAGAAATGCTACATAAACCAACATGATGCAATTCGAACCAAACAAAATAAAGATCCGGTCCTAATACTTTACCCGATAACTCTATATAAGCATCATAAGTACGACGGTAACAGCGAATCGAAAGGTTATATTACCACATCGATGGGTGTAATTACAAAAACAGCATCGTCAAGAGCCAAAATCAAAAGGCCAGAAGGGCATAGTGGGTACAAAATCACCATTAAAATTGTAGACTTTAATAATCTTGACTTGGCACAGGCACTACAAAATAAATGGTGGGTTTGAGCGGTGTTATAGCGGGATTTCACATTCTTTGATTTTTTATTACTGCTCTATAAAAGGAGTCTTCGCATGACTCCCTGAATTGCACATTCGCATGACTCCCTGAATTGCACATAGATTTACTTCAAAGCGTATAAATAATTCTTTACTTACTAGAATTGCAACTTGCAAAAAATATACATGTAATGAACTTATGTATATCGTGTCCTTTTTACAGAACAATATAAAGACGTTTATGAGATTAAACGAATATAATTCCGTGACTTGTTGCATGCATTAACACTTTTCAAGACTTTTCCAGACGTCTCGTAGACATCAAAACTTTCGAACCAATCGATATTCGCTGCTTATATTTAGATATGTAACAATTCTAAAAGATTGGTTATTTAGTGCTTCTTTGTGTCTAAATTAAACCAGCTTTATTATTTTGTTTATATCTGTAGTTTCCGACGTTCTTGACCTGTGGAAAGTAAACCTGTATGTCAAAACTTGCATCATTCCTTCGATTCTTACAGATATTATAGGAATGAAAAGAAGCTCCATGTGTAAACGCAGGCAACTCGCCCATAAACTGAACAAATGACATCGGCGAATACCGAAGCAAGAACGCGAAAAGGGGGGATTCTAAAATCATAATTCCAAGATCACGGCAATTCACAGCCAACACGAATTGAGATAGTATGACAAAGACAAAAGATAAACAAAAATGAACAAGAACGTCACAAAACTAAAGCACTAGCAGTGTGAACCCCTATAAAAAGTGAGATATCATAAGCCTGTGTGATCTATTTAGTATCGGGGCAACTACAAGGACAAATCGGTACCACAAACATCACCAACGCAGACGAAACTAAAGAACATGACAATGTGATATACAAGACAACACAAAAAGTAAAGCACTGTCAGTGTGAACTCACACTGAAAACCGGGAGTATCATCAGGTGTTTCGGAAGGGTAAGCATGATCTGCTCCACGCGTGGCACCCGTAACACTGCCAGTGAAAAGTCCGATTTGTCACAGTCAGTGTTATTCAGTCCGGTAACAAGCTCTGGATCTACCCAAAGATATCTGTGCTCAACTATGTGTTGAGTTTTTGGGCGAGATGAGGTCGTTTACCCATCGATGGTTTGCTCATTGTTTTTTCTTTTTATTTAATTCCGATCATTTTAATTAATTAGAACAAATTTAAATGTCCATTTGCACGTTATCAAATACTGCACTATATAACTTCTGGGTCGATTTATCGATAATGAGCGTTTATCGAGAAATGGCATTAGACGTTGAAATAGCAATAGAAATTTAAGCCAATATCTATTCTTAATGTTGATCAAACTTCTGTAAGTATCGTCATGTCACACAGAAACGGTAATGTATCAAAATATCACGTCTGCCGTTTTTGATTTCATGACATCATTTTTTTTCGTAATACAGAAAAAAAACAAGTTGCATAAGAATAAGTTAATTTTTTATGCTGTACACGTGTTTCAAGAGTTAACCTCTTATCGGCAGCATTAGAATCAAATAATATGGAAAGCCATAATCGAAAGGACAGCAGTACTAATTAATACCGGGTTCACACTACAATTTTTTCACGCGATTATCACGTAATGAACGCGTATTTGTCGTCCACATATAAATTTTTTACAGGTAAATACGCGTTTATCACGTGAAAAAACATCGCGCATTCAAACCCAGTACCGAGGTGGTTTGAACACGTGTTGTATCTGGATTGTATACACATTTACTTATATATGAACGATTTATCTACATTAAACGCGTGTTGTTTCATTGCGCACACTCGTAGCGTACACAGAAATGTAAACAAAACCGCATGCCCTTTTCCCGCCGTTTCCATCACAATGGCTACATGGAATATTGTTCATATAAACCGTTTGCTGGATATTTGGGCAGACGAACGTGTACAGGATATGCTGGAATCCTCTTCCCGAAACGCTGATGTGTTCAAGGAGGTGGCGGCTTAAGTCAATGACGGCATTGAGGGGCCACATTTCACATGGGAGCAGTGTATAAACATTAGGGTACGAATTCTGCGCTTTTCGACTTCCATCTTCTTCACATGTATGTTATTTTTGGCGAATCCCGCCAAATACACGTATTATATATGAACGAGTACGCGAGTTATTTTTATAATATGGACACACAAAACGTGATTAATACGTGATAAACGCGCATTGAGACAACGCGTATTTAATCTAGATTTAAAATACGTATTATATATGAACACGGTATAAATGCAACTTTTTGTGTATTCGAAAATTTCAAAACAAAGCGAGATCCATCGTCCCTATTGGGGTATTAATTGTTAGTGCACTTACAGAACACCTGTTTTCGGCCTTTCGTAGGCGTGAACAAATGTTTTTGAATCCAAACGCAATTTTAAAACTGATGCACTGCGGATTATCGTAGACGTTAAACATAATTCTAATATAAAAACAATGGAAACCAACGCCTATGTTTAAATAAACCACCGGCGCCCATTAGTTATATTTCTAAAACACTATTTATAACCACTTTTCGTCCGAACCCTATGTCACATTGGTTATTGCCTCGGTATTTATTTGGAAATTCATTTGTGTTAAATATTTGAAAAAAAAAAACAATGTGCAACTACCACCTTAAGAAGGCAAATGTGTCCACTATTTTCCGATGTCAAGCGCCTTTTGTATCAGAAAGGCATGGATAAGTTTCATGTCAAATGATAAAAATCGTATTAATATTTATGAGAATGATTTAGGGTCATTTAGCTTCAATATCCTTTATAAATATGATATCTTGTGAATGGTCGTTTAAATATACAGATATAGCTAAGCTGTTTACATTGATATAGTATTTGTAATTTTATCATTCAAAATAAATTTCACTTCCACATATTTTCTTAATAACTCTTTATAGCACTGTAAACTCGATAAAATTGTGTGACAATCATATTATTATTTCAGTTTGATTGACATTGAATGAACAACCCATTTTCAGTAAAATAGACGGCCACACGCGGTTACCTGCAATAAGATTTTTAACGCCTCAAATGAGTATTTATCGATATTGTATGCCTATTGGCTGGTAGTTAGAGAATCAGAAGTCCCGCGTGCAGTTGTCGTATGCTACTATTAATCAGTTTTACTGTACTATCATCAGAGAAAGTAGCACAATTACATCCGTGGATTTATATTTACAATGGACAGAACAATAATTGGCTAAATTCTTTGTAACCGGATTACTGTGAATTTTTAAATTTTTCACTCAGCAGGATTTTTAGTAAGACGGTTATAGCTTTGTTCAAATAAGTTAAAAGGTATGTTTGTTTATCAAATATTAACTTAAAATATGAAAATCTGACATACAAGAAAAACGGATATAGAAATTTTATACCTATTTGAATGATTCAACATTTTCCAATCAATTAAATTATAATGGTAAACATATGTTTTTCATTTATTTTATATTCCTAGAGAGCAATGAAATTTGAAATTCATTTCAATGATTATTCTAAACAAATGAAGAGGTTAATTGAAAAAGTTGTTTTACAATCCATATATGAAGAGTGAAATTTAAGACCAAGGATTTACATCGCACCTTAGGGTTTCTATCCCATAAAAATCCATCAATAAATTTAATTACTCTATAGTTATGTCATTGTAAAATTGTTTATTGAGTGTTAAAATATGAAAATTAAATATTTTTGGTTATCGATCTTTTACAAATTAAGGGTTGTAATGCGAAACTTTACATGAAATTTTAACAGGTAAATTATTGACTAACATAAAGCATGTCAAAATTAGATTGATAGCAATTCCAACAAAAATTTTAATTATTGATTAAATGTATAACCATTAACTTTTTATCGGAGACCAACTACTGTTTTTGATTGTCAACTTAGTTCATATTTTTTTGTGATTGTGGTGTATTACGATTCTTGAATGTCTACATCAAGCTACTTTCCAAAATTAGTGATACATTTTTGTGTGAGTATGATTTTTTTCTTCATGAAATTTATTGCCATTTTAAAATATGATCTTTTGAAACTTGTCCCAATCCAGTATTTTTCGTGCATGTATTTTACATTGTCTGCAGTAGATTTGATCGACTTCTTTTTTAGTCTGTTTGTAGGAAAAGGATTTGTGTAGGATATCTTGGTTCGTTCTTTACACGACGTTGGAGTGCTTAAATCGGTGATAAGGGTCGTCATGAAGTATATATTTATGAAGGATTCACGACAACTTTTACATGAAAACACTAATGAAAGCGTTTCTCCAATGTTTTTTATTCCATTTTAAAGAAATTTTTCTTTCATTTTTTATACTTCGTATACTTTGATTGTTTTAGTTGAAAGCGCTCTTTTTCTATTTTTATATCTACAAAACCATTTTGAAAAGTTTCAGCAATTAAATCTATTAACGACTGACTACTATCCACATGGTGTCTAATCATCCAGAAAAAAATTAAATAATATGCATATACTTCTCGATTCTTCATATTTGTGCAACGTGGCGACTTTTTAGCACTGTTGACTTTTTAAAATACGGGTCACTGTTTATCGATCTTGATTTGTGATATATTCACGTAGTGTTGTAACAAATAATTTCAAGTCTGTATCGGATTCTACAAATTTAGGAAAGATAAACCATAATAATGCTAAATATTTCAGAAACTACGTTTTTTATTTGATCTATTTGACATAGTTATATTAACCATGACATAAAAAATGATACATTTCCACACCAAGTGTTAGTATCATACCCAGGGTAGGTATCATACTCTAGATTTATCAGGTCTTGCTACATTATATATGACTATGAAAATCGCTTACTTTATTTTGATGGCTTTATAGCCAAAAGAAAGATGATCATGCATATAAAGTAGCAGAAATTTATACCATTGTAATCATAAGATATCAATGGCGTAGTTTAATGGTTGGTAGATGTAAATTTCAAATCATTAAAGCCGATACTGACTTTGTTACAAGTTTTTCCTACACTTCTATAATAAACTTCAATATAAAATACAATTATTCAAGGATGGTAGAATCAGTTCTTGGCAAGAGAGCCATTAACTATTCTTTCTCTTAACAATGTGGTGAAGACTGAACCTCTTTTAAGAAATTGGCTTTTTATTGCAGACATTTTCTACGTATCTCTGTGTCTAATGAAATATTTTATTAGTATACTGTCCCATTATACACATATTATTGTCCTTCTATAGACTTATTGTAATAAGTTTAACAGCTTCTATCATTGTATATAGACACAAGTTTTTACTATCCCATTACATATAGATCCTAAAAGCCTTGTCCCATTTCTTGGTTTCACCTTGTATCTGTAGAAACTTTGTCTCATGTGCATTTACTCCATTTCCTTTCATTGTTAATTCTGCGATTCCACTCACATAAAAATGTTCTCATCCCATTTAAATAAATATTCTACTTTCTAATTAGATAACTTTTTAATTTTTAACAATGTTTAAGTGTTTTATTTTTCTGCAAAATGCAAAGTTTTCTAATTAAATTAGACAGAATGACATATATTGTCGTAATGGTAAAACCACTTGTACTGTACCTAGGTATTTTACACGTTGTTTCCTCGGAAAAATATGCGATAGATAGCTTATATGTCATAGCAGTTCTATTAGTAACATGTTTGTCCCAATGCTTTAGCTTAGGATGTATAATTTTCTGTGAAGCTTTGTCCTTTGCTTGCCATCTGTTGTAGTCTTCAATCTAAGGTATTTTCGTTCTGTAATCATTTCTAACAAGATATCGTGTAAGAAGTGTACAAACAATAATAGCCATGTTATGCTCAGCTGTCCTTACAAATTAACACATCACAGTAGGTTGTCTAATACTATCTTATTGTATTCCGTTTCAGTTTATTAATCTGTACGTAGATAGCTTATAGGTGATGATAATGATGTTATAGACTGGTCAGTAAGTTAATTATATACCTATTAAGTAGGCGATAAGACGGGATAATATCACTTGTCTTGTTTAGCCTCGGAGGAGGTTAATGGGCTTCAACCCAGCTGTCATGTACATAAACATAAAGATTTTAAATGGAATCAAAATAAACTCGACAATGCAGAACATTTAAATGGATAAGAGAGTTTATTTATGGTGATTAAAGTACAGAAGTAATTTTGTATTTTGCGTTTCAATTGATTCCAATTCACTTTGTTTGTCATTTTATTGCATTCCACTACTTTCTGTAAAAAGCATGAAATCTAAATGTTTTTACAGTAAATATTAAGTCCAATAAATTGCCAAAGTATGATCATTTAACACTTAAATGGTATATGCCAAGATATAAATAATATTTTTATGACTGATATAAGTCAATATGACCGAAAAATATTTTTGCGTTATTATTTTTTTCTCGATTTCTAAAGGATAATCATTATAAACCTTGGCCCTGGATAGCATTCATTGTTCATACAAATTAGAAATTTGAAAAACAGTGTAATCATATAACCTTTCGTCAGCCTGAATATGAAAATGCCTTTTTCATCATCAGTTTCATTGACTTTTTGCCCGAGAGAAAATGTTAGCATTGACATGAGAATGTTACGTCAACCACTAACGAATGTTTTCTATGCTTTCTAACTGATGTCTATATTGAAGGGATATGACATGAAGCATTCTGGGAATATGGATAATGATAACATTAGTAAATGTAATACTCATGTTCTTGTCATTGTAACACACAGTTTGCTTACCTTTCAAATTTTTCAACGGATTTTAGGAAGAGCTGTACACATGTATAATAGTTGTTCCCCACTAAAAAAAAAACCCTTCCGGGCAACTGTAAGTCTTCACACTGTTTGTTTTCGTCGTCGGCACGCCTTTATTTCGTCTGTGTTATTACTTATAAAACTACCTTCAAAACAACCTTTTTTTTCGAAATTAAAATATTGGCAAGATGCCAAAGCTTCGTATAGAAATATATATCACAATGTAGAAGAATACTTACTTTATAACCTTTGGATTGTGTTAAGCATCAAATTAAGGGATAATCATATAAAAAATAGTTTTCTCGTTGGAAAATGAATTTTGGAGAAAAAATACATCCATATCAAATTTGACACTTTTCAAGTATAAAAGTATACATTCCGGAGTGTTGTAAAACATGCACATATCTATTAAACTATAGAGCAAGACTTATATTTCGAGTGCTTTTAGTTTGCGGTAGCATATCGAGCAAACTCTATATTTAGTCAATAAATCTCATAAAGTTCATTTTTATATGTTACTATTTCTGTGACGTCATATATGTCTTAGAAGATCTAATCTAAACCATAATTTTCATAAATGTTTGCATGTTAGTTACACATTAACTGAAAGAACACATATATGAATACCACGAATAGCTTTATACGTGGTTTGTATGTTATTGGCAACAAAAACCTTCCAGAACAATAGGACTGTAATCAATCATATCTCAGGAGGTCTTTAATCACAGGTCTGTTGTGGTCCTATTGGGACTTCCATAGTGTAAACAATGCAAGCTTCTAACAATTCTATGCTTCAAAACGTAATGAGCTCTATATTGGAGTGAATAATCTCTAACGATATATCACAATACTGTAGAACACTGAGAAATAAACCATCAATTAATTGCAGTCTTGCACGAATGGATAGATTATGGATAAACTTAAAATATGAATAATTTAACGAATAATTTGGATGTACTATATTTTTGTCACCTTATTAGAGGTTATTTAATGAACTCAACACTAAACAACAAACCTTTACTTGTGAAATATTAATGTTATAACTAAATATTCTATCTGTATTGTAATTGGACCTGCCGTCCACCTAAATATTCAACATGGCAATAATATTAAAACCTAAAAATACACCGAGGACAGATTCTTCAATTTATATTCATGTCTTTTAATTCTGCTATCAGGCAAAAGTATCTAAAGGAACTGACAATGCACTGATGCAGAAACACAGAAGATGATTTAGATTTCTGACGTCATTTTGGTTTACTTATTGTTACTGAGATAGTTAATTGTAGACTTCGATCGGACTAAAATTCACAAAATATTTTTTTTCGAACTTTTTTGTCCTTTTTTTTCAACCTGAAGTTACCTTTGTTTTGCCTTCAACACAAGGTCAGATGTACTGCTTCTAATCTACCTGGAACAATTTAGTCAATTATTCTACAAATAATTATCTGTAATAAAGTGCCCTGTGGGATTTTACCAATTGATCAAGGAATATTCTGTGATAAACTAACTTCCAAATCTATAGAGAGACGAGGAAAAAACACTGGTTATAATGGGAAGCGATAGCACATCAAACAATAGTTAACGTCAGACAATATACAACATGCAGCTTTCAGACATTGTTATTCATTTTCAACATGCCAGAGATTTTTAGCAGTTGTGTAGATGTTTTTGTCTAAGGTATCAAGCTGAACATTCTCCGTTAGTCAGCACTAAGCTTACATAAATTATTTGTATATCTGATATTAGTTAGCCTGTTTTACAACCAAATTTTTTTCCAGATGCATTAGTATTAAAAGTGTAAAAAAAATCGTAAAAGTAAGTCATGAATGTACAGGTAGAGACCTTTTTATGTTTGAGAATATAACAGGAATTTGTTTTGTACAAGATATTACCTCAAAGACATCAACATAATAAGTACAAAAACATTAATAATACATATAACTGATATTTTTTCGCATGTTTCAGAAACCGCTTAAATAGCAATATCATGCAGCAATCCGTCCCATTTAGATTGTCCAAGAAGACAATTAATAAATATCGGAGTCAGATAAGACATTAAAAAATATTGGGTTCCCAACACTGCATATTTCTGCTTTTGCTTAGTTTTGCAAGTTCTGAACAAGATATCAATTTTGTACATTAAAAATACTGCTCTCTCCAATACTAATTGCTTTTTATCTCGAAAGTCATGAAATGGCTGGAGAGATGTTAAAATGACAAGAAAAAATCACGTAAGGCTTCAAGCTTATTAACAGCTCTAAAAGATGATCTCCGTGCTTCCGATAAAATATAGTGCGCCAGTTTCTTTCAAAATCGTATGCATTGTGTATTTAAATTATATTTCTTCATTTTCTTGAGTTGAAAATACGGTGTTGTTTTATTAAATTGAAAACAATATGCATGTTTATCAAATTACTCGTGTCTCGGCTCAACGAGCCTGCAGCGGAGTAATTTGTCAAAGATGAAAACATTTGTTTACCTGTGACATGTGTATTGCATATATTTATAGCAACGAATCGACATGCACACGAAATCACACAATCCGATTATTTTCATGTATTACGGAATAACTTAATACATGCACACGTATGCAGCAGTTCTTTGGATGACTACGAAGTTTTGCCACGTGTAGATTTTCAGGGCTTTCGAGTTTCAGCTCCATCGGAGCTTTGATTTGTCCTGTTCCCGTCCAATTCGACATTCAAAACGTAATATCATGAGGAATCAAACAATGATCTTTTCTCATACCTCATGGTAGGTTTGTTACGATCCCTGAGCGAAATTCTTTGCTGATTGTAGACCAATGTCACATCCATGTCGTATTCAGCCCATTGATGCGCGCGTGAGCAAACATAAAATTAACTGGCAAAGCGCTCTTACAATCACTGTCATCAGCCACTTAAAATATAATAGCTTGCTCTACAAAAAGTACTAATGTTCTAAGCTAGTAGATAGGTACAACATATAGACAAACACAGATTTCTCATCAAGTTGATTGTAAGAAAATTTGGCATTACAAAAAAGTGAGATATGGACAATTTTACCAGGTGGTCAGAATAACACCGATTAGGATGTAATACTTATTAAGTTATCATATACTCTTGGTCATAAATATGGAATATGTTTCTGTTGAGAATGCCCGATGTTTTTTTTTCAAAAATTCAAATTATCCTTTTAAAATCGCTGAAATTATCGCTTAAATCATTCATGTACACGATGGGCATCGAAAATGCATTTTTGGGAAATATTTGTACACTCAATATGTCCCATTTTCATCAAAAGTGGTTTTCAGAACCGACTGAAGGAGTGGTCTGACAGATTCGTAGAATCAATGACTTTCGTACTTTACAGTTAGAATTCATCCACACACTTTTATGAACTTCAAATTTTGACTCAGAAAACACGAATATACCAAATTAATGACCAACTCATGTACTTTAATTTTGTTACCGTTTGATTTTGTTGTCTCTTAATTTAATAATTCTTTTTATGTCAAAAATTTATCGAAACATGTTATTAATTTTAAAATGATTGGATTTTTCATTTTATTTGTCCATATTCTGTAAGATCCTGATGTATCGGAAACTAGGTACTGTACCGGAATTTATACAGGCATACATATGAAGGACATTTTACATTAAATAAAGAAATTTTGTCTGAATCTCAATTTTATCATCATTCCAAAGCTATCTCATTGATCCACAATATATGTCTTATCATGGACAATCTTGATTGTTTAGGAAACTGGCTCCGCCATCACTTTCTATCGTTATTATAGACAGGATATATCTGAATTATATTGTTGTTATGATACGGAACTAAAACTATTTCTTAATTGTCCACTAAATTGTATCTATATGCCTATCACGTAATTTTGTCATACTAAAGTGTTCAATTTGTAACTTTGTCCGACATTGACAATAAATATAATCAGTGTAATTAATGTCATCATTCTAGGAATTTTGATTTGGTTATTATACAAATATACAACTGGTGCACTGAGTACGTAAAACTGACTTTTAATATATTCATTTTCAAAATGTGAATAATACATGTATTTTCAGAAGGAAAAACGATGGAATAAGGGATAAGATCGGTAATACAGTTCAACAGACCAACCCTTGTATTGTTGTCTTGCATGTTTGAGTCACTGTAATGTCTTAAAAACATGTAAATGGACTAAATCTCATTTCAGTAGAATATTTTATGATATTGCTCATTACAGTCAACAGTGACGATTGGGACTGCATGTGGGAGGTCATATCGTAAATAAATGTTCATGAAAATAGTTGATATTGTATTTCTTGATCACTGTGTGTTGTCCTTTTTGTAATGCAACTGATATAAGACCCATTGACCCAAGAACATCAATAAAATGTGATATAACAGAAACTGAACGAATGGGGACATCCTCCCAAGCCAGGTATTCTGATTCCACGTACATACTAGGACTCAGAACACCTTAGATTGAAGGATAGAATGTGGGATGGCAATAAATATCTTCAAAACGTCTTCTTAAATTACAATATGAAAACAGAAATATTTCACATAAGAAAGTTTCATAATATGGCAATCACAAACAGTTAATAACTTGTATAACTTATGTCCATGCATCTTTAATTATCCAACATTTTTTTCACATTTGATATGACTCAAACTTTTAAGTGAGTAAATATTCATTAGCTGATGTTTGCTTTCTCTTTAGATCCTATTGGTACTTAATCAGTTTCCACACATATTTCCAAATGTTTTAATTTGCACTGAAGAGAAATGTGCATATGCAGAATCTAAATTCACAGTAACTTAAGTATTTTTGTTATTTAGTAACACTGGGCCGATACCACTGCTAATGAACTGTTTTCCCCGAGAGTATTCAACAACCCAGTAGCCAGCACTTCGGGGATGGCCCGACTAATTTGAAAACTTGCAATATCGAAATTTAAGAAAATTTTGTTAAAATAAAAGGAGTATCTCTCTCCTGCATAGCTCTGTCACCAGCTGATGTTTGGCTGTATTTTTTAACTCGAAAGCCATGAAATGGCTGGAGAGTTGTTAAAATGACAAGAAAAAAATCACGCGAGGCTTCAATCCTATTAACAGCTCTAAAAGATGATCTTCGTGCTTCCGATAAAATATAGTGCTCAAGTTTCCTTCAAAATCGTATACATTGTGTAAGTTATATTTCTTCATTTTTTTGAGTTGAATACGGTGTTGTTTTATTAAATTGAAAACAATATGCATGTTTATCAAATTACTCGTTTTTTATATTGCGTCTCGGATCAGCGAGCCTGCCGCGCAGTAATTTATCAAAGATGAAAGTAACTTTTGTTTTACCTGTGACATGTGTATTGCATATATTTATAGCAATGAAATCGACATGCATGCGAAATCACGCAATCCGATTATTTTCACGTTTTATGGAATAACTTAATACATGCAGACGTATGCAGCAGTTCTTTGGGTGACTACGAAGTTTTGCCACGTGTAGATTTTCAGGGCTTTCGAGTTTCAGCTCCATCGGAGCTTTGATTAGATCCTATTGGTACTTTGTTTTCTGCCAGTTTTTACACATATTTCGGTTTATGGATTTCCAAATGTTTTGATTTGGTCTTCACTGAAGAAGGGAGGTCATTATTTTCCATAAGGAGATAATTATTACATAAAATTCTAAGTTCGGGATAATTTTTCGGAGGATTTTAAAAATATTTCATTATATCTTAGATGTATGTTTGCTTAATATCTTTTTATATCCAATTTTTAATAAAACGAAACAGTTTGATTTCATGCAGTGGTGTTTCATACCGGCAAAATATAGGTAAACTTTTCATAATGTATAGTGTTCCGAATACTTATGTTTATCAGTTTAAAATATTGATATGTATTTATATTTATCGGTAATTTGTATGAGTTTCCTTTCATCTCGTGAGGCAAATATTTTCAGTATTTGCTACTGTCCGAATACGAAAAAAATATTGGCAAACAGAATCACAGGCCACGCCTACTTTGACAACCAGCGCATCAGTGTAAACAAAGAAATGTACATGAAAAACTGTTAGGATCGTACAAATTCCGTAGCTAATCAAAAGGCAATTTCCCAATTTTTCAAAATTGATTTTCATTTTTCAATTTTTTTTTCTATCAGATGATCTAGTTAATTACCGATAAAAAGAATAATAAAAGTTTTGTTTCGCATACTTCAAATATTGTCTCCAATAATAGACTCGCCAACAAAGTGGGCTCGTCCATTATGTCGACAATATTTGTTGTATCACAAACAAAACTTCCATTATTCTATATGTATTATGGTTATGCATGCTTACTTTTACATCTGTATAGTACGGAAGTGTATGTTTAAAATATTTTTTATTTCAATTTGGAGCTTATTTTATACACAAAAAATCGATTATTGAAATGACCAAATAATATGAGGAAAAACCCGAACGGTGTATTCTATTTTTTTAAATTGTCCTTTAAAATTGTGTAAGAACCTGTGTACATTAAATATTTATAAAAAATATAGACAAGTGAAAGTTCTACCCCTAAAGGAACATTTCCTCTCGGTTAATAAATTTAAAGAATTGAATACATCATCTTGTTGTTTATTTCACTGGCGTATGAAAGAGTTGATGCTTTTGCCACCTTCAATAACCATTAAATCACCCATTTATAGCTTGAAATTACATTTCAGGCAATAAAATATGAAAAGTTTGTTTTTAAATACCGCGTCCTCAAAATTCAAAACAACGAAATTCTAATGAAATGGAATGATGTTCGTGTAATTTGTCTGTGTATGATGTCCTTCGTCCACGTGCCTGTGTCTTCCTCTTTCTCGAGTTTTTGTTTTTTTCTGTGTTTTCCATATACAGCATCCCGTATCAAACTATATATTGTGAATCAGTTTTCTAGATATAGACGTGGTCGGTGTCACCCCTGTAAGATTTCATTGTCTGTACAACGATTTGGAAAATGAACAACAAAGCAAAAACCAATGGACGTGATTATTTCACCTGTACTGAGGTGTAAAAACAGGTGTTTATATCATGATAAAGTAATATCAGTGGACAATCATCAATGAAACATTACAGAAGTGTTAACACCTAGCACATAGGAATCTTAAATGGCGAAAAGCGGAGCAATCTGCTAGTCCTGTTTTTCTACATCAATGAGGTTACATATTCGTGTGTGGTACATGTATAATCCCTTGTAACAGTATCTGTAACATCAATCTACAATAAATATATATAACATTGTTAAACACGTAAATGTACAAAAGAGAATGCAATTTGTTTTTACTCCTTGTTACTGAAAGAGACACAAACGATGCATAGATAAAAGATAAAAACAGGCTGGTATTGACATTAACTTAATGAATTTTTCATATGCTGAATTGTCTAGCAAAACAAGTCTAATGTTCTGTATTAATACATTTTAAGAAGAAGTTTTGTATAATATTCTAAGATTATTATCTATACTATAAACAATTAAATTGCATAAAAAAATAAAAATATTTTTAATGATATCAGGTATAACCATCCAGTGTGAACATTTAGTACGATAAGTTTTGTGTACTGGGTTAGTTATTGGGTGTAAAAGGTCACTACGACGACACACGGCTATTAATGGCGACAGTCAATGTAGAATTCAGTACGATTTCGATTTTAATCTATAATATTTTACTTGTTTGGCTATTTATAAAGGATTAAATGTGATACGATCTTTATGTAATATTTAACGATAACATACATAGTAAGATTAACAGATGTTTAAATGGGTAACAGTGGGATTAAACGGCTTTTCCTTATCTGGAATCAATAATGAAGTGTTACATACATCATGTTTAACAATTGATTAACAGATATGCAGTAGTGGACCTTGGCTCGAGTTATCTTCCTTTTAAATTAAAACGCGTCACCGACTTTGATCTATTCTCTGTCAATTAAATTCTTTTTTAAAAGTAGAACGGAACATGCTCCTCTCTTATATTAGTGAACCTGATCACGGTGTAACATATTGTGTAATTCTGTCAATTACACGAAGTTTATGTCAAATGCATCCTGAACGAAGCTAATAAAACGGATTTAATCAAAATCCAACTGAGAAGCGCTAATTAGTGGAGAAAAATTGGGTATCTATTAAGCTGTAATGGGATTTCTGTTAATGAGCCTACGTCAGATATACATCAACTTTGATACTTGGTGCGATAAGACGTAAATGTTTACAAATATTTTCTAACTCTGTTTTACACTGTTCTGAATCCAGTAAATTTCTACTGTTCTGTTGTTTAAGCTTTCAAATAATTGCGCTCAAACAGGTGCTAGAACCTATTATGAGGTATATGAGCAAAGCACATTGTCGTAGATGGAGTTGAAGGCCTCTTGTTGACTTCGAGATATAAGCTTTGGTTTTGTTACGTATTTGTAGAAACTTTTGTCTCGTGTGCATTTACTCTATATCCTTTATTGTTTGACAAAATGTTGTCATTTATGTTTTTTATGTGTTCAAAGTATTTGGGTTCATCCTAGAAAGCACATACACAAAGGTAAAAGGGATATTTTTGGTAGTAAAGATAAATACCAATGTAATGGATTTCAGGTGAGAGATGGTGTTCAGATTGTTTTTAATCACAAACACGTTTGTTCATCATAAATTAAGAAAATTAAACCTAAAGATACGGTAAATTTATATCATTCGCATGAACAATAGTATTCTCAGAGACGGCAAGCATACGTTATGTGATAGTAAATCTTTGTATGATAAATTAAGAATTTCATTAAGCGTTAAATTAAGGACAGACAAGTGCAGCTACTGTTTACATATTTCCATTAAACTGTTATTGTTATTAGTAAACTGGGCTTTATAGGTCAGTGAATTACAACAAATCTTTCTATCCAGACTGTTTAAGAGCTAAAACCCAACAGAAATGGTATTTTGTCTCACAATAAATCTCATAGATGTGAAAAGTTTATACTCATAAAAACGATATTACAAAACGGAGAAATTCTCAGTCATTCTCAAAACTGTATCGTTGACGACCGATACATTGAAAAATACCATGTACACTGCTGCTGGATCTTTGAACTGCACCAGTAAAACATGGTGATAATATAGCTGTTATTAAGCAACTTTATACCAGATTGTTGCTAAGTGCGAGTGAATGTCGCGAATTTTAGTTTTATGTGTTCTAAATCCTGCAATTCTATTGTTGGCCATTCTTACGCCTAAATTATCTTTTATATTCTAAGTAATAACAACACTATATGCCTTGGCAATAGTTCTCCATTGTGGTCGGACTTATTGCTGTTCACAACAAATATATTCAATTTAGGCAATTAGCTAAACATTTCGTCTTTCCACCGAGACGTCATTCGGCTGTAAACGATGCAAGACAACCCGGTAGTCTAAACTTGAATGATTGTGAATTGGTCAAAATCCATGCAAAAACGCTTTTCTTATTGTTCCTCATCTTGAAGTTACCACGAGGCCTTCAACAATGATCAATCACTCATGCCTTACCTTAAGTACTATAAACAACCCATAACACCTGCGTTAACGGAATTCACTTGCTAGATGCGAAAAAATCGAAATCTAAATATCTTAAGTCCCTTTTGGTAATAAATGTCTGGGCGTCAACAAACATGACATATCTGACAAAGTACTCTTAAAAACACTGTCATTCCTTGTCCGACGAAAGGATATAAGATAATACAACATATAAAACAACGGCAGTAGAATACCGAAGGAACAAGGGAAGCGATGACTACAAAAAGTCCAAAGACATGGCAAAAACAGACAGATAAAAACAAAGACAAAACAAGGACATGAGACAGCTACAATGCACGGAAATAAAAAATAACATTAAGAATAAGGCACTTATAGTGTGAACTCCCATGAAAACCGGGAGTGACATCAGGTACTCCGGAAGGGTAAGCATGTCCTGCTCAGCTAGCAGCACCCGTCACACTATCAGTGAGTATAAATGATCAGATATCACTCATCGAGTTGATTTTAAGAAATGGTAAATTAATAGAAATGACGGACCAATTATACTATATATCGAAAGGTGTTACTTTATATTAATATACTTAAGCAAAAACGAGAAAATCGAAAATCAAAATATCAAAAACAAAGCAGTATAAAGGCAGCAATGAATCAAAGAAAAAAAGAACAAAAATAAATTACTAGCAGTACTACTTCTTTGCACGAAAAATTCCAATAAAGATTCATTTGAAATGAGATGTTCTATAGTATCTTCAAAGTACAACATCTGTGGTGCTTGTCATAGAGATCACCCATTTTGCTGAACTGGGAAGTTCAATAAAGAAAAGGCTAGAGTCATAATAGTAGAGCGGCGAATTAAGCAAAAGTCGCTTATTTAAAAAGTTTAAATGACCCAAATACGCTATTCGATTTCTCAATCGTTTTGGATAGCTTGATTATTATACTTTTGAAATATATCTGTCCTAAAAATGAAATGTGGTAGAAACAATGTAATAATTGCAATTGAATGACAGGACCCTAAACGGAATGTCGACACCCCAATTAACCTTTTGGGCTTGTTACCTAGTAAACGAAAACTTATCTACAAATGGCATTATTACATGAAAAAGAGATAGTTGCTCAAACATTTTGCACGTTGTAGATCATTCTTCGAAATCGCGTTCTATTTTTATAGAAGATTAGAAAATACCCATAAAATCAACCCAAAAATCACCGTTTTTCCCACAAAATAAACAATTACAATATGCAGTTATTGTTTTAAGTTAAACTGCACGCCCTGTTTAACAAGTTCGATGGTAATTTTGTGTCAAAGCAGATCAGAATCCGGGGTGTACCATTTTCTATTTTCAGCGATATTTGGCCACAAACATCAACAAAAAGTCATCCAAACTTTTCATTGATATTATTATACACAATCTCTTTTTATTGTCTGGGTGGCAGAATATCAATGGCATTGGACTGTGTAACAACTTTGGAGTGTTCCTTATCATCACAAACCGAGAAACTTTGTCGAAGTGTTTGTAAAAATGAAGAAAGCTTTTGTAAAGCAATATATATACATTAATTCCTCTTGTTTTGGGGGGTCCGTGTGCTATATCTCGTTAAATTTGATTAAGAATGGCCATAGAACAGGCACATTTTCAACTGCAGGTAGACGTTTTTCCTACCTTTTTGGGTGTACCTTATCCGTCAAAACCACGTGATCTGACGTAGGTTATACACCATGAAGAGGGCCTCCACGAAAATTAGACAAGTTCAAAGCGAGTCATGCACTCTTTCTAAATAAAACATTTTCTTATTTCCTTACTGGGCGAAATATGGTGTCAGTGCGATCACCACCTGTGTACAAACATAGCGAATATATGTCGATTTTTGTTGCAAACCAACAGTCAATCCTTTTGTAGCTTTTTTGAAAAGGGAGGTCTACATTATTCACTATTTTTAAATAAGAAATAAAATAAAGATTAAGTAATCGAGTAAGTTGCAACAAATAAATAAAACAGAGTTTTATAGATTTATAAAATTTGCGTGTTGTCTATAAATCCGACTCCTTACAACATGCCAGGCTACGTGCTATACGTGCTAACACAGGTTGATTTACGAAATTTAGCGCTTAATAAATATTGTTTTCGATTGTTTAGATTTAATTTTACTCATTTGTATTACAACCAGGAAAAAAAATTTCCTTAAAATGTTTGTATGCTTAGAACATAGCTTTTTATTATAACATCAAATGAACGTCAATTTCTGTTATAAGTGACGTCACAAATTCTGACGACATATTTATTTTCATTAGTCTTCCGCCATTTTGAATTCGTTATTTATGTTGTTGTGGTATCATCTGCTTTTTAAATATGCAACTATTTTTATTTGTAATAAATCAATCAATATTATATTCATAACGCAATATGCAAAGGACCTACATGGAGTTGAATTTACATGTCTTTATCTAATAAGACGAGGCATGGTAACTTGATAATTAAATAAGTTGGAACAAGATATTTGTAAAAGGGAGATAATCTGATAAAAATATTTTTCATAGATATCAATATGAAAATTCACATTTTATATATTTTATGGAAAACAAAGTCGGTGACTCCCATTTTTCTTTATATTTTTTGAAAGTATGTTCAAATGGCTAACACATGAATAATGTAGAAAAACATCTATGGAATAGTTTTTAAAAAATCAACAATATACCTATTTTTCCCTATATATTCATGAGAAATATTTGATTATTTTGATATCAGTTATTTTAAAAATAAGCACGGTGACCCCCCTTTTTTATTTTTTTATTTCAATGCTAATATAATAAGGAAACTTTCCTTAGAAAATAAAGAAAATCTATGGAAAAAATTTTTGGACTACCCATCTACCTTAAATTTGCTAAATAATAAAAAAAAAATTCTATCGTATTAATTTTTATGCCTTGAAATGCTAAAAATCATAATATTATCCATGTTTTCATTTTTTACTGATTGACCTTTGACTCCTAATTTATCCCCTTTTCTACCACATTTGATTTTTACGACAAACATTTTTGAAATGTACACGACCTAAGCTTTCCAAAAAGGTATAGATGTCGAATAGGGTATGTGTGTCATTTAAATTTTGAAATTTCTGGTCTCTGCCGCTCTACTATAATGTTGATGTCTGACTATGTTTTCATTGCCTTGAACCTTGTGCTTTCCATTGTTCAGCCCATTGTGCAACTACATTTTCAGCTTGTATTTTTAATGCGCTACATTCAGATATTTATCTTATCATATAGGTGGATAATCCAAGAAACCAAACAATAAAAATGCTTCTAGCATTTTATTTAGTCAAACCACCGTGTAAGTCGTAAGGTCTTCATATTTACATGTAGTTATAATTGACTATAGTCGGTGCTTACGTAAACTCAAACTAATCTAAACACTTCAATTATTGTGATTGACAAATTTTCTCACACCCTAATACAAAATCATGACTTTCGATTGTTCTCATAAAGGTAACATTATTTAAAATTAATATTTGATATAAGCCTTCTCCACATGTCAATCGGCCAGGTAGTACATGTTGATTTGAGAAGAATTTGAGTTGAGAGTGCTTCAGACAATATATGCACATTAATGCAAGGACTTGTGAATTGACTCCGATAAATATAATTATATATTTTTAAATTTTTCTTAAGCTGAGAGCACTTTTTTTAAAAATAAATTATATATGGCAATAGTTTTCAAAAATAAATTCAAACATGGTAGTGCATGTTATCCTAAGTGCAGCACTGAATTTAAGTTTGAAATATTTCCCGCCAAAATATTACTGTGCATTGAATATTTTCACGAAAATGGACCTTCCGTTACTGGTCATGTACATGGGGGTTTCAAAATTACATAAAAATTACAAACCCTACTAATAAATTTTGTTTTATAATCAGTTTTGATGTTATCCTAATGGGGCACAATATGGACTAATTGGAATGCCGTGTATTTCTACTAAAATAATCATAATGACCTTAAATACTGCAAATTTCTCGATCTTACTTTCATTGTTGACTCTATTAAAATTAAAACAAAAACGTATGAAAAAAGGGATGATTTTGATTTCACTATTACTAATTTCCCTTTTCCTGACGGCGACGTTCCTGTAGCTCCATCATATGGGTTGTATATATCTCAACTAGTACGTTGTACGATTCGTAAAAAAAGCGTCTATTCTACTCTTAAAAGACTTGACGACTCAACGTAACCTTACTATCACATTAAAACTTTTACAACAAGGTTACAGATTTCATAAATTGTGAAACAAACTGATTAACAACCAAAAAAAAAACAGAAAAAATGGGACATAACTTGTATTCTTTTCGTAATAGGGGATACTGACATTATATTCTTCATGATTCCGTAAAATTGGCTTTTGGATCCAATGACCTGAAGATTTTATTGGTATACCTGCCTCTCACTGATGCTGCTGATGTCTCCTGAAATCCATGATGATTCTTTAGCAAACCCTTTGGGAAGTTTTGAATTTGATTTTTCGTCCGTAGTGCGACAGTGTTTTACTAGCAGACTAGGTTCAGTAAGCGGAGCCGACAGTTTAGCGGCGAGCACTCTTTGACCCATCTTTCTCAATTCCATTTTGTTTTATTATTGTGGTCTTGGAATTAGAAAAAAAAATAGAACAAAAAAGATAACAGGAAACACCTACAATGGCCGAAAAAACATAGTCAAATGCCACAAAGTAACAAGGAGCTGCACAAGAAAAAACCCACAACAGAAATACAAAAGACAAACGTTAACAACGATAGGAACTGAGGAAAGCCGGACCTGGTACCGGCACTAGCAAAAGCCAGCGGTAGGGTTTAACCAATTTATGGGTACCCAAACCTCCCCTTTCTCTGTCCTGTTTCCCTATAATATAATAAACATACGAATAAAACCCAAAACAGTTAGACTACTAACTCCATGGCCTCAATCTTGAAAAGGAAAAAGAGGGACAAAACATAATTTAGAAGTCTACCTGTATTGGGTTTTAACTGTATGTTTATTATACTATATAGGTAAACGGGATAGAGAAAGGGGAGTTTGGGTACCATAAACCGGTTTAACTCTACCGCTAGCTCTTGCTAGTACCGATACCAAGTCCGGCTATCTCGAGTTCCTATCGTTGTCTACTTTTGTCTTTTGATTGTTTTTATTTATTATCTGGTAGGTTGTGGCATGTAATTGTATTTTGCGGCCATTGTAAGGGTTTCCTGTTACATTTTCCTCGTTAATAGTAGAACTAATTATATTTTGAGTGTTTTGGCTTTGATATTGACAATGATGTATTGAAACCACGGGCTAAAAGGGAAGGAAAGCGAATTTTCCCGAAGATTTTAATAATGTGTTTGACAACCATTGTTTGTTGACACCATTCCAATGTGTCATTTGGAAAGCAATGTTGCTGTTATTTTGCTACATAAAAAAGTAAATTTTCGGCTCATTAAAATAAAGTGTTGCCTTTGGGAAAAAATATCTGTAAATTGTTTCACCTGTAAAAACTATGAAAAAGTGTAAAACTCTTGATTAGAAAGTTATTGATAAATCAATTTCTCTTGCTTATAATTTTGTAATCCATTGAGTTACGAAGTCTGCCTCTGTAACTGTTGCGGTGTACGTCAAATTTATATCAACCTCATTCATCAACATATTTATAGAAAAATTATAAATCTTAAGTAAATATTTGGGAGAAGGAAACAACATAAAAATAGAATTGAAGTCGTAAAATCGATTTTTCATTCTAAAATTCTCATAAATATATGTTGGCGACAAAGAGATATAAAAAGTTTTATCGGTGGTTTGTCAACAATTCGGTAAGACATTTGAACTGTGATTTAACTTTGTACTTAAAATATATTAAAATTTTACCATGAAGTAGCCACAGCTTATAAAAGTGTGTGAAGACACATAAGTGTTGTTTTACTCTGTAACTGTAGATTTTTTTTCATTATTTCAGGAGCACACACACCACCACAGCAGACGATACTATTTTTTAGTTAACAAGTAAAAAGAGGTGTTCGTAACAGAATTATATATATAATGAAGAAACATTTAAAAAAATTTGTGGTTTCCGAATGGATTTTACAATTAAGTACATTTATGAAGTAAGGATGGTACACAATGAAATATGTGATT
>MJUU01008017.1:31763-44108 GCA_002080025.1 Modiolus philippinarum
CATTCTAAAATTCTCATAAATATATGTTGGCGACAAAGAGATATAAAAAGTTTTATCGGTGGTTTGTCAACAATTCGGTAAGACATTTGAACTCTGATTTAACTTTGTACTTAAAATATATTAAAATTTTACCATGAAGTAGCCACTGATTGAAGACGCATAAGTGTTGTTTTACTCTGTAACTGTAGATTTTTTTTTTCATTATTTCAGGAGCACACACACCACCACAGCAGACGATACTATTTTTTAGTTAACAAGTACAAAGAGGTGTTCGTAACAGAATTATATATATAATGAAGAAACATTTAAAAAAATTTGTGGTTTCCGAATGGATTTTACAATTAAGTACATTTATGAAGTAAGGATGGTACACAATGAAATATGTGATTGTTTCGTCAATTTAGATATTTACTTTAACCCTATGGAACGGAATAAAATATGGCCAGAATTGGATTTTATTTAAAGATCCTGGAATTTTTCGAAATATTTTTCCTGCTGCCATTTATCTTCAAAGGTATGTTTATGAAATTTCATTTTTAACTGTTTGTATTTTCTTTATAAAATTTAACCCTTGTTTAAAATACAAATATATATGAAATCAATGCATTATAGTCACGATAATAGTGAAGTAGAATACATGTGTACGCTTAAAAATAGTATGTACTATTTTGTAAATACACACATCACATTCTCGACAAATGCAACTCTGTGTGAGATTCAGTTAAAACACAGATTGAACAAACATGTGCAAGTAAAAATCAGCATAAATACAAGCCGTCGATTATACTTTTTGGTTTGTGTTTTTACCAATCTTGTCGGATCATTATATTTAGTATCTGTTTGTCACTATTTCCTGTAACGGAGTGTTATAACCTCGAGGTTATAACGAATAGAAATTCCAGTCAGCATGAACAGTACCAATTGTGCACCTCCTCTCACCATTCTTAGAGATATATTGATGGTTCACCTGACTTCCTTTGTAAAACTAAATCACATATTTCAACCAGTATTTCTTGTTTTACATCTCAAATATCCGAGCAAATTTGAAATTAGACATGTAGGAGGTCATATCTATTTATGTTTTTAAATAGACAAAGGATACCATCATTCCTCCTCTCCCTGCATAGATAACCTTCCATTTGGAGGAATTCTCTAAACAATATGTACTTACATCCAGGAATGTATGGATGCATGGGTGATTGCAACCAATACTCTGCATGTTATACATCGTTGACCAATATAATGTAACGTGCCCTCACGATTGGTTTATCCACATATCTTATCGTCGTGTCAGATTGCTTTGGACGTCGTGTGAAAATGCTTTTCGAAATAAGTTACTGCAGCGAATTTACATGTAGATGTATTGTATGTAACTAAGACTTTTTATAAACGGCTTTAACTTGCTACTACTATGCTTTAGTAAATTAACTTGACAAGATCAAATACATAGTGAGGACCTTTTACACCAAAAAGCCATGAATAACATTTTTATGCCCCCAAATTTTGTATCATTGAAAGCAAGTGAATGCCAAAGCATTTTCAATTAAGTTTGCATTTATCAAACAGAAATCAAACTTTTTACAGCACCAGCTTCCCATTCGTAAAATTTTATCAGAAAATACCTGCAATGACCGAAAATTAGAATCACAGGCCTCGACCCACCAGGGAACTAGGAACCAGGAAAAGAAAAATTAAAAGACAAAAACACAAATGTATATAAAACTAAAGGAACTCGGGATAGCCAGTCTTGTTACAGGCAGTATGAGCAAAAGCCAGCGGTAGGGTTAAACAGGTTTATGGGTGCAAACCTCGCCTTTTTTATATCCCGTTCCCCCTATAGCGTAATAAATATACGAATAAAATCCAATACAGGTAGACTGCTAACTTCAAGAGCACTATCTTGAAAGAAAAAAACCAAGAATTAGACAAAACGTAATTTCGAAAGACGGGTCGAAGAGTGCTCGCACCTATTAAGCCAGCTATCTAAAGGACCTTTGTCTGCTGGTAATATACTGTCGCACTACGAAAGAAACTCAAAACTTTCCGTTGGGTTTGGTAAACAGTATAGATCGGCTGAATCAGTGAGAGTTCAGTATATGTGCAAAATCTTCCAGTCATTGGATCCCAAAATAAAATAAATGAATTCATACAAAAATATCCTGTCGAAAAAATGTAAACGGGATGGACGCCGTCAAGAAAAGAAAATGGTAAAAGTTAAGTCAAATTCACCTTTTTTTTTTTACGACCGCAAAAAATTTTGCGATGGTATAATGGTATGGTGCTGTCGTCGTCATCGTCTTCGTCGTTGTCGTCGTTGTCTGTTGACATTTTTGTTTTTGGTCAATAACTTTAGTTCCAGTTTGATCAATCCTTATGAAATTTTACACAGTGTTACTTGGCACAAAAGGAAGGCATGGCTTAGTTTGGTTGTTGAGGCCCCACCCGTTTTTAAAAAAAGGGGGCCATAAAGGGTTAAATTTGATGTTTTCATACATTTGATTGTAGAATCTTTATTGTTGATCGGATTTTGAGGAGGTTTCTTTCAGTGTCCTCCTAAGGAAATTTCCAATCAGTAGTATTCCAACGGATTTGACGTGGGATGTACCATTCAGGAGATAAATGGGACCCAAAAAGGACGAATTTCAAAAATGTTATTTTTTTTATTTTTAGTCCTTTAATGCAGTTTTTTGCAATTGATTCCTTATGGAAAATTAACATAGCGCTGTACTTTCTGATTTTTGATAACTTGTATTTTTTCCAAGCTAAGAGGGGCCCAACGTGGCAAAAATTGCAAACATATTTATTACTTAAAATTTTTATTTTTCATCTGATTTCAGTGGGATAGTTTGTGTCCAGTTAATTTATGTGTCCACATTCATTTTAGTTTACACTTGTTCAAATTTCAGTGGTGGACATGCTGCGGTCGTATCATGCAGCGCTCGGCGTAGCCCTTTATTATCATTTAGTTTTCATTTTACACATACCAGAGTCAATGATGATAATTAGATCAAAGAAAACGGTTGTATTTAGAATCAATGTTTGCACCAAGAACTTTTAGTTCTTATTATAATGATATCGTCAATGTAATGAGAATTGAAATAAGTTTATCACTGTTTGTACCGTTCCATTTTTTTTCATATCGTCCCGTTTGTGATACGCAGTAAAAAAGATCCGCGAATGAAAGATGCAAAATTTGTACCCATGGCAATTCCAACGACCCGTCGATAAACAATGTTGTCAAAACGAACAAAAATGTTGCCTAGCAAGAGATTCGCTGCCTTTATCATATCATCACATATTCAGAAGCAACGATTGTTGCAAGTTATATTGGAGCAGAATCCTTGCTTTTTGTTGCAACAATTGAACTGAAAATTAGAAAATTTGAAAACCAATAGTTGGTACCAAGTTTGGATAGTCTAGTTAATGCTTAATGAATTGGCTTATGACATCAATCTTATTGTATGTTAAAACAAAAGGTAATGCAAAAGAAAACTGAACAAACAAAAAAATCAAGTGTTCTCGCTTGGCGTTGTGAATTAGTAAACGTCCGCAAATTCCCATACTTTAGGTAGCAATTAGGCTTTACTCGGCAGCTGTTAATTCTATGCTATAACCGATTAGACATGAGTTGTCAAAATGTGCATATGCAGAAACCAGATAAATAGTAACTTCGGTATTTTGTTATTTATTACTTACTGAAAACGATGTCCGAGTTTTATACTTTTATCAGTATTTGAACAATCTGAACTAAATAGAAATTGTTTCCTCTAAGTTCTATCCAGTTTTCACGTTGCTTAACCGGTGTTGAAACATTTGTTCTCCTCTTTTGACAGGGGAAAATCATCCAGTCATCACAGAAACAATTCAGTTAATCATGAAATTTCTCACATCTCGTTAAATTAATTTATAGATGTTATAAAGTTCGTCAAGCCTCGCTTTTAAATATTTGCAAAATTTAATTAACTCGATGTGAAAAATTTCACCATCACATCACTAGTTACACATACCCATGGTCTTTGTATTGTGTGTTTGTATGTATGTGTGTCAGTAAAGAAAAGATATTAAGTTATAAAAGTGTTTGAACCATTTAAGAATATGTACAGGAAGTCGATCGATTTTCCTTTAAGTCGTAGCTGAATGCAAGTACCAGAGTACAAATTATTTCTCTTTAGTAGATTATAAATCAGCGTATTTGTAGAATTGACACAAATTAAGTTGTATCCTATTTACATGTTAGCACATACCGGTTATTCTAGACTTTTAGGAAGATAAATATGATGTAACTGAACCAAGGATTCCCTATGGGAAGAAATCTTGGTGCTAATGTGTTCATTTTTATCATTTTTATTTAGGTAATGGCTGTAAGACAAATTATATGCTCCCTTGTGGTTTCCATGGTGACGAATATGTCTGGAATTATGTCTTTGAATTATGAATATAAAAATTTTGTATATAAACACTGGTTTCTTTTTCGCACGGGATCCATAAAACAAAACCAGAAACCATTAAGTTTTGTTCCTCAAAGTCCTTTCTAATGATTCCTGGTTAAAACATATATGTTTGTCTATTTAAATACATTTACGCAGTGTACTATTGTCTCTAAGATAAGTCAGCACTGCTTTTAGAATACTCAAAGTCTTCATTATTTATAATTCAGTGCATTATATTAACTGACTGGAATGACAGGAGCTGATTTCACATGTTTGGGTGAAACATTAGAGATCTAAGTATAGATTGATAACACTAAACACGTGCTTAAATCCATTTCGATATGTTCATTGTTTAATATTGATGAGATGCTTTCTGTAGCTATCTCCTGATGAAAGCTTACAATGGCATGATGAAGGCTTTCGATCGGAATATCTATTCAGTTTCTTATGAAAGCAATACACAGTTGTTTATGTGCAAACAGACTGAAAATTCCTCGTACGAATCCGTCTTTGTGGTTCACACGCTTTATTCCTGATTTGGTTAGTTCACGAAACTAATACTTTGTAGTCATTTCCATTTGATTTGGATTTGCTTTTTGAGTAAAGGTCCTTATGCATTCTTCGGCTCTTTTGATTTGACGGTCTAATGCCTTATTTTTAATGTTGATAATACGTTTGAACACAATCACTTTGTTACAACACAAATCTGTGAGTTCCACATCTGAGGCGATTTGACACTTTAACCGTAACTTTTTATGGAATACAGCACCTAGCGGATATAACTAATCATGGATTTTATGAAAAATCAAAAGTTTTTTGGTATCAGCTTTGATTTTTTTTTCGTTCTATAATCCAATAACATAATACCGAAGTTGTTGTTAATTTGAATTCTGCATATGCGCATTTCGACAACTTATGTCTCGTCAGTGCAGATCAAATCAAAATGGTGGAAATGAATAAATGAATAACTCTTAGACTTCGTGCAGACAAATATATTTAAATGATGGGATTAATGTCAAAATGACATCGGATATTTACTCCGTAATTTTTACAGGGTTATTGCTCATGCAGTGATAATGGTCATATGCCGATATTTAATTTGAAGAAAGCAAATTTACCCTCAATTGCAGTTATATAGCCATCTAATTGTGCGCCTCTCAGTGCAGATCGTTTTCTTTTTTGATACGATCGGACCTCATGGAAAAACTACAAAATGGAACCATACAAAACATTGATAAAATTATTTCAATTTTCAATGCTAACAATAAATATATTGACGATATCAAACCCCAGTTTTTAGTTAGTCGCGATCAACCTCATTTATAAAACAAGGTTCAAAATACTTTACTTTTCTGGATCAAGATATCACTATTGCTTCCGGAAAGATTTAAACAAATTTATGATAAAAAGAATGATTTTGATTTTTCCTTTTCTTGTCGATGACGTTCCCCAGCTCCGTCCTGTAGGGTGTGTATATATAACATTCCCCTAGCCCCATCCTTTAGGGTGTGTATATATAACGTTCCCCTAGCTCCATGCTGTAGGATGTGTATATATAACGTTCCCCTAGCTCCATCCTGTAGGGTGTGTATATATAACTACTGGAACAGGTACGATTTGCACGTGTCTGTCTTGAATAAACGTAACCTTACTATGACATTATCCGTTTACAACAATGTTATCGTTAAACACATTAAGAAGTTTTAAGAAGATATCACCACTTGATATCTAAAAATGGCGTGATTCAGAAACAGCATATTACTAAGGGCATTTCTTAGGGATATCGAAAGGATATTCTGCATGAATCCGTGAAATTTTTGGCTTTGGGGTTCAATGAAGATTTTAAAGCTATACTGGCTGGTCTCTCACTAATACCGTCGATGTTTATTGAAATTCATGATTATTCTATACCAAAAACAATTGGAAAACTCCGACTTTGATTTTTTTCTGTAGTGCGGCAGTCTTTTTTTCCATGTTACGATCAGCCTAGGATTCTTCAGCTTGTCCGCGGTTTAGTGGCGAGTATTCCATGCCCTACCTATATATCTGAATTAGGTTTTGTCTTATTCTTTCGTTTCCAAGATGGTGGTATTAGAGATAGAAATTCTTTGTATTTGGTTTTATTTGTATGTTGATTATACTATAAGGGAACAGGATAGAGAAAGGGGAGGTTCCGGTACCCATAAACTGGTTTAAGCCTACCGCTGGTGCCGGTACCAAGTTCGGCTATCCAGAGTTCCTTTGTCTTAAGTTTTGTATTGATGTTTTTCTTTTGCTGTTCCCTTGTGGATTGTAGCATGTGATTGTGATTTTTTATACATACTCAATGTATATACCTCTTCCTCAGCTATAAGGGGCCAAATACGGTCAAAATTGCAATTGTGCAAAAAGCTTAATTTTTCATTATTTTTCACTGGATTTCAACGGAATATTTTTCTTTGGATTCCTTAGGTAAGCTTTTATTTGGGAGTCAACTGATTTTACGTAGTTTATCCCATTGCCAAGCTGTAAGGATGAAAAAGGTTTTATTTATTATTTTCTCTAGTTTGTGTCCAGCTAAATAACTGTGTTAAGCTCCTTATTATGTCTGGCTGATTACTGTGTCAAACTATTTACTGTGCCCACATTCACTTTAAGATACTAAGGCCTTTGTTCAAATTTCAGTGGTGGACATGCTGTGTCCGTGTCATGCTGAGCTCAGTATAGGCCTTTATTGGCTACTTTTAGGCGTTGCCTTTTATCATGCTCTTATTATTATAATTATGTTCAATGGCGCATTAATAATAACTAGATTTTGTATTTTGAGTTTCGAAATCAATGTCCCATGTTCCTAAAAGTATTATTCGTATAACTCCCTAAAACTTGCATTAAATATTAATTGAAAGAATTTTATGTGTTGTTTTTTGAACGACGATAAAAACGCACAAAACAACACGCCCTTAGCAAGCACATTACTTTCTAAATAAACATTAATATTGCATGTAAGGTTGCAATATGGTTGCTAATCTAGGTAATAAATATTATATCCATCTTTACTTAAAATTCCAATATCATCTTTAAATAGGAATTTACAGAAACAAATAATGCATATATATTACCCAAGCTTTATTGTCGATGGGGATTTATTGCTGTTCCATTTAACTCTGATTTACAATTACACCCCATACTGCAAAATTATCATATGTTTTATGATTTAAGCTATAAGTGCCCTTGTCAAATGGGAAAAGACTTACCCAAGATATGATAAATGCCAATAAATTCTGCCAAAATAAATACGAAATCAATATCATGATCTTATTTTTCTAGAGTATATATCATAAACCATAAGTTATCTTAAAAATCCGTGGACTGGAATTCTGCGTCTAATGATCTGTGTCTAATGGCTGACGATTTAAGAGAATTGAATATATCACGGAATTATTCAAACATTTCACATTTGCAAACTTTTTAGTGGGGACACGTCACAGTTATTTGGGACCATTGAAGCAACACTTTATACCATTAAATTTAAGAAAAAATGGAATCGTATAAGATCTCAAAATTCACGGAACTGGCAGTATTGGCGCTGATTTCCCGTTCTTATGTAATGACTAAGAAATTCAATGCTTTTAAATTTACTTTTTATACCATCAATTAAGTATATTGTGTCTTGAGTGTGTAAATGTCCAATCACACGTACAATGGTCAAAATTTCATACATTGTACAAAATGTATATCTGCCAACTTATTGTTGATTTTTAAACATCTCGAACGACCAACGGCAAACATTGTCCAGAAGGTAAATAACAAGGGCCAAAGTTTTCCCTCATTGTCTAATTTGCCTATTCATTTCATGTAAAAATGTCCTTCATGATTTTTATGAGCCTGAGGTTGGGACAAAAAAAAATGTATTAAAGGTGCATATAAAAAATTGGGGTTACGACTTTCAGTTGTTACGATCACCAAATAACTCCATACTTTCAATTGAAATTGATATCTACTTGATTTATCATCCTTCCCCATGGTTATATCAGCCTGCAGAGCCTTTCCGCAAAAGCCATATCTAGTTGACCCGGATATATCAGAGGTTGACCTGGATATATCAAGCGATTCTCCCAAAGTTTCAAAGGCAATAACTTTTTTCAACGGTTTCAAATAAAATCAAATGGGTAAAAATAAACATCTATTGCATTTTCTTTTTCCGAGTAGGTATTCAGAACACAATCATGATTACACATATGTGATAAACTAGACGTCAGAAAAATTGTAGAAACTGGGTCGTTGATATATCCTGCAGAGCTTTGACGTTTTCACATTATGACGTCATTAAAGCTCCAAGGAACGATAGAATAGCATGACAACCAAAGGTTCCTGCAAAATTCAAAATCGACATTATTTAGAGTATTTCGGTCAAAATATTCACCCAGTCACAAAACTTTTGCCAATAAAATGATACAAAAAATACAAAACATAATTTTTAAGCTTAAAATTGTTGAAAAGGCGAGAATGACATGTATGCCGAAATTCCCGCTCAACTTTGGGAGAATTTGAAACCACAGTTCAATAATTACAAATATAAAATACATAATAAAGGATGATAAACAAGTTATCGGGCTTTTGACAGCTGATGTATTGTAAAATATCAACCCGCTCGCCAGAATATGAAGCTTGGGACTCGTTCGCTACGCTCACTCGCCCCTGTGCTTCATATTCTGGCTCACGGGTTGATATTTTACGATACATAGCTGCAAAGAGCCCGATAACATATACATATTTTGCTTCGGCTGATTACTAGGGGGAACGAAAACCTAAATAGAACAAAGTTACAATTTATCAGAATGCCCTGTGGCTATTTATATGTTGTGATTGTCTTCTATGTGTCTTTTGTCGGGCAACAGATGACAGCAGTTGTAAGAGCACTTTGCCAGTTAATTTTATTTTTGCTGACAACCCTGTATTCAAGAACATTCAACAATGATTTCAGCTCAAACCGGTGCTAGGGACCGTCTTGAACTTACTATGAGGTATGACCATAGGTTACTTTTGAAGGCCTCATAGTGAATTAGATGAACAACAACAATAAAAGCGTTGTTCCATTGCTTGGTTTGGTCATGTATTGCAAAGACTTTGTCTCGTGTGCATTTATTCCATATCCTTTCATTCTAGGGACGTTACTCGCTAACAATCGACAACCTGGTTTTCGGCTTCATTACATGTAGGGAAACGGAAGTCAGCAAATATTTTCCCTGGAAACTGATACGATTTTCACTTCTTTAAGTTTCCAAATATTTTTAAATAATTTTTCTAAAGACAATCAAGATACTATCTAAAGACAAATTTAGATACTATCCCTTCTGGTGATGGATTTCTTCGTATTCGTCAAAGTCAGAATAGGATATAAATATAAAAATGGTCTATTACATGCGCCTTTTTCGTATATAACCTTCCTTAGCTTAATAGTCGAGTTAAACACCTCCATCAAGATAGGAGATAAAAATATCGAAAAGAATCTACGAATGTCAAAAATAATGTATTTAACTAGAAGTTAATAATTCTAATCCATTCAAATTGAAGCCAATAAAATGATGCTTCACACAGAATTTGCTTTTGAGCTTTCAGTTTATTGCTGGATTATATCAGATTTAATCGCAAATATTTGGTCTTAAACAGTATATCTGTATAAAATTAAACTGCATTGAAAATAAAATAATGGAATTTACATATGAATTAGATTTGATTAATGTAAAAGTCATTAGAATCAAGACAGCACTCGATATTTACATACGTTATTTAATTCAAAATCGACAGAGAGAAGAATACACATGTAATTATGAGATTTAAATGAGTTTTGGAAGCCAAATCATGTCAAAAACACTTATTAATGTAATAATACGTGTTATGCTACCACAAAATTGAAACAAATTTAATTAATCGATGTTCAATAGACTATCTTGCCTATCTCACTAGTTCTCAATGGTAGTTCTGTGTTTACATGAAAAGACTCCATAATTTCCTAAAGGGAGAATAATGAGATCAAATCAATAGAAATAGTCAAGGTGTGTAACAATTGGCAGAAAAGTAAATCATCTTGAGAATTATTGACTCGCTTGTAATAAATTTATAGAATGAATTCTACCCGGGGAAATGAAAAAGCAATGAACTGTGAACGAAGCTGTTTTCATATAATGTAAATTTACTGCGGTTTTTTTTTTCTAGTATGTGGGATATTTCTTTAACTCTATTCAAGCAGTGAAATCGCACTGTGCACTCTCTTAAACTTTATTGTCTGTTTAATACATTGACAAAAAGCCCCCACGAGAAAAATTGGAGAAATCTTATTACTTCGCCATGACTGTCTTACGTAGTGTATAATCATTTTACGGGGTACAAATTTTATTATGTTGTGTAGTCATTTTATCATGTAATGTAGTAACTTTATTTTGTTATGTAGTCAATTTATTGTGTTATGTAGAAACTTTATTACGTTGTGCTGGTACTTTATTGTGTTATATATTTACTTTATTACGTTATGAAGGAATATTATTGTGTTATGATGTTACTTTTTTATGTTATGTGGTAACCTTATTATATTGTGTTATAACTTTATTTTGTTATGTAGTAATTTTATTATGTTATGTGGTTACCTTATAATGTTGTTTAGTTTATTCATTATGTTATGTAGTAATTTTATTATGTTATGTGGAAACTTTATTTTGTTATGTTGTTAATTTATTATGTTATGCAGTTACTTTACTGTGTTATGTAGGATTTATATTATGTTATGTTGTTACTTGTTATGTTATGTGGTTACCTTATTATGTTGTGTAGTAACTTCATTATGTTATGTAGTAACTTTATTATGTTATGTGGTTACCTTATTATGTTGAGTAGTAACTTCATTATGTTATGTAGTTAGTTTATTACGATGTAGTGAGCGTATTCATGCGGAACCAAAAAACGGATGTCCTATATATCACGTGACATATAATCGGGTGTCAGTTTCTAAAGTGAAAGATGTCATAAAGGAAATCGGAATGGGGACTTGTAAGAAATATTTGCTGCGGACAAAGGCATTAAATTTAGCATTTGTTAGTTACTAACCAATTCAGAGCTCATAAGATTGGTACTTACCAAGGTTAGGGATAGGGTTAGGTCACTTGGCCCTATAAAAGCAAAAAGGTGTTTATCATACGTGTCACATGTATTTCTTATGTTTTGATATCTTTTGAATACTTTGTTTTCACTTGGTTAGTATTGATTTATTTATTAAGGTCAAGATACAGGCATAAAGCGCCACATTGTGGCTTTAAAACTTCATAGTACGAGGGGCCTGTAACGGCATGAAGGAACGTAACTTTTTACTCGAGTTGCCTCCCGTACACCATAGATTGAAATGTGCAACAAGGACCCGTTTCACAGGAAAAATGTGAGTTTGGGGGCAAATTTGTTCTAGCAACACCTTTTCCGAAACTCTATCTTGAGATATCTACGTTAAACAACGAACCGACTGTACTTTGATTGGTGTCTTCTATCACGTCCGTGTTTACAAATGGATTCTACCTAATATAAATATAGAATCAACTTGTCGATGTAAATGATATAGTAAAATGGGTTCACCAGGAAAATGTGTCCAAACGAAATAGCTCCTAAGAAGATATTTCAAGACATAACATTTACCAGGAATTAAAAATTGTTCTGGGGATAACATTTCCCATAAAAACTTCTGTCCAATTCTATTAAGTTTTTTAAGACTGTAACATTGTCCCCGGGCATATTTATCACTTACAAAAAGTCATCCACAATTTCAATTTATACATCTTTATGAGCATTCTGTGAAAATTTCATTAAATCCTATTTATTTTGTTTCATTCATTCATGGTCAAACCTTACTAATGTTGAACCTATGAAAACTTCAGAAGGGTTCAGTTGCTCGCCA
>MJUU01008017.1:47954-80792 GCA_002080025.1 Modiolus philippinarum
AATATAGCTAAGGACGAAACTACGACAGAGGGAGTTAATCTTTAAGTTTTAGAATTTACATAAATTTAGATAATAGTAATTGAACATTTAGATAAAAGTAATTGAACAAAGTGTAGACATGAGATATTATCTCATGTACAATACACTAAGTCCGAATCTTATGAGATCTTAATTGGAAAGGGCTTGCAAATGCTAACTTTACTTCATTTATCAGCAGCAAATGTTTCATACAAGTCCCCCATGCCGATTTCCTCTAAAATTCTCTTTATGTCACATACAACTGAAGGCGACGTCATTATTTCAACGTGATATTGGACATTCGGGCTTTTTTGGATCCGCATGAATACGTTCACTACATCGTAATAAACTAACTACATAATATAATGAAGTTACTACTCAATATAATAAGGTAACCACATAACATAATAAAGTTACTACATAACATAATGAAGTTACTACTCAACATAATAAGGTAACCACATAACATAATAAAGTTACTACATAACATATAAAAGTTACTACACAACATAATATAGATCATACTTAACACAGTAAAGTAACTACATAACATAAAAAATTAACAACATAACAAATTAAAGTTTCAATATAACATAATAAAATTACTACATAACATAATAAATAAACTATACAACATAATAAGGTAACCACATAACATAAAAAAGTAACACCATAACACAATAAAGTTCCTTCATAATATAATGAAGTAAATATATAACATAATAAAGTAACAACACAACGTAATAAAGTTTCTACATAACATAATAAACGGACAACATAACATAATAAAGTAATTACGCAGCATATTGAAGTTACTAAATAACATAATAAAGTTACTACATAACGCAATAAAGTTACTACATAACACAATAAAGTACCAACCTAACGTAATAGAGTTTCTACACAACACAATAATCTGACTACATAACAAAATAAAGTAACGACATAACATTTTTAAAGTTCCTACAAAACCCAATAAAGTACCAACCTAACGTGATAAAGTTTCTACATATCATAATAAAGTTTGTACATAACATAATACACTAAATACTTAACATAATGAGGTCAACAATGCACAGGGCATAATAAACTGACTACATAACATAATAAAGTAACTACATAACATTTTAAAGTTATACATAACACGATAAAGTACCAACATAACGTAATAAAGTTTTTACATAACACAATAAACTGACTACATAATATTATAAAGTAACTATATAACATAACAAAGTTACTACATAACATAATAAAGTTACTACATAACATAATAAAGTTTCTACACAACATAATAAATTTACTACATAACATAATAAAGTTATTACACAACATAATGAAGTTACTACATAACATAATAAAGTTACTACATAACATGATAAAATGACTACATAACATAATAAAGTAACTACACAACATTTTAAAGTTAATACATAACACAATAAAGTACCAACATAACGTAATAAAGTTTTTACATAACACAATAAACTGACTACATAACATTATAAGGTAACTATATAACATAACAAAGTTACTACATAACATAATAAAGTTGCTACATAACATAATAAAGTTACTACACAACATAATAAATTTACTACATAACATAATAAAGTTATTACACAACATAATGAAGTTACTACATAACATAATAAAGTTACTACATAACATGATAAAATGACTACATAACATAATAAAGTTAGTACCACGTAATATGGTTATACACTACGTAAGATAGTCATGGCGTTCCATATATAACTATTTCAGGCATCCTACGTAACAGGACAGGAGTATGTAGTAGATGGTGGTTGGAGCATGTAGTGAATTGTATTAAGAGACATTTTGTCATGTGCTTAGGAACAACAAAAATTCGAACAAATTCAACTTTACATTGATCATGTCGATATTAAGTGAAAATTTTGCTTGTGATAATCTGAACAAATTAAACAGCATTATACTAATATAAATTAATAAACCAGATGTTACCTCAGAAATACTAGTCAGGTTAATTTCGGTTAGAATGTGATGTTAGTAGTTTTACAATAAATTATTTTAATTAATGTATTCATCCAAAAGAATATTTACATCAAATCTAATCCAATGAGCTTGAAATTAAAGAAACAACTCGTACACCTACTTCAGCCTCTTACCCAGATCTTTTGTTGTATATTGACGATTATGGACGTTTGAAATCTTGGCTATATGACTAGCGTGGTGATTTTTACCTCCCAATTGTGAACTTTCCTGTTATAAGCAGCAATATACCTACCTTTCAAGCCTATGTAGTGTACATTTCACAGTTGATTCGTTGCTGTCGAGCTTGTAGTTTGTACAGTGAGTTTTTGAACAAAGCAAAAACACTGTCCCCAAAGCTTCAAAGTCACTGATTCTATTGAACCTATGTTAATTCCATACCTCCAGAAATTATATAGCCGTCACCATGATATCATTGAAAGATATGAAATTTCAGTATCCCAAATGAAAGCGGACTGTTTCAGCTAGATTCACGTCTTCCCAGGCTTTACCGATTTTGACATTTTTACTAGATTGACTCCCTTACAGTGTGACGGTTTCCGGAGCACCTGGTGTCACTCCCAGTGTCACGAGAGTTCACACTGTGAGTGCTTTGGTTTTTTTATATCTGTGCTTTGAAGCTGTCTGACCTCATTGTTTTATGTGCTTTTGTTTTGGCCATATCTCTGGGCTTCGATTTTTGTAAATACCACTCCTTTGTTCCTTCGGTATTCTACTGTCGTTGTTTCAATTCTTTGCTTTGGCGAAAATAATATAACTGCTGCGCGCTGTACAGTTTTGATTATCATTTACATTTATAATTTTTTAACTTACAGTGAAAGTCCGCAAAATTATGGAAAAAAACAATATAAATTCCTTATACAGTTCTGACACTTATAACATATTTCGATTTTTGCATTTTTACTTCAATTGTTGCAAAAAGGTGCATTTTATTCACAGAATGTCTTGCCATGGAGGGTCACGTGACATTGTGTAGAGGGCGCTATGTATACTGATAACAAATAATAACCAACGAGTAGCGTAATAAGGCATATGTCAACAACGATAAAGCAACCGCAGTAGAATACCGAAGGAACAAAGGGGTGAAATTCACAAAAATCGAAGTCCAAAGACAGGGCAAAAACGAGAACACAGAAAACAATGACGTTAGACACAAAAACAATGACGCCAGACAGACACAAAGCACAGAACCAGAAACCACAACATTCAGAACAAAGGCACTCACAGTGTGAACTCCAGTGAAACTGAGAGTGACATCAGGTGCTCCGGAAGGGTAAGCATGTCCTGCTCTGTTAACAGCACCCGTCACACTGTGGGTGATTCAATCCGGGAAAATGTCAAAGTCGGTAGTCAAATCCGGGAAGACGTGAATCTAGCTGAAAATGTCCACTTTCATTTGGGATACTGACACGTCATATCTTTCAATGGTGCTATGGTGACGGCCATAGAATTTCTTGAGGGATGAAATTAACAAAGGTTGAACAAATCCCTGACGAAGCAGCTTTTGGGACAGTGTTTTTGCTCTGTTAAAAAAAATCACTGTACAAACTACAAGCTCGACAGTAACGAATCAACTGTGAAATGTATACTCCATAGGCTGGAGAGGTAGGTATATTGCTGCTAAGAAAGGGAAAGTTCACAATGGGGAAATTAAAATCATCACGCTTGTCATATAGCTTAGATTTCAAACGTCCATCTTCGTCAATATACAATAAAAGATCTAGGTACGAAGCTGAAGTAGGTGTTTCAGTTGTTTCTTCAATTTCAAGCTCATTTGGATAGATCTGATGTAAATAATCCTTAAATTTAGGATTATTAAGAGAAAGCACATCGTCTATGTAGCGGAAGCTGAAATTAAAGGACTGGGCTAAATGTTTTTGTTTTCTTTGAATAAGCCCTTGTAAAAACTTGGCCTCGTACGAGTAAAGGAAAAGGTCAGCTAAAAGCGGCGCACAGTTTGTTCCCATAGGAATTCTTATTATCTGTTGGAAATCACGACCTCCAAATTCGACAAAAATATTGTCGATCAAAAATTCTAACATTTTGATTACGTCAGTCTCGGTGTACTTCTTATTTGAATCGGTGTGGTTCTTAACAAAATATGTCTTGTCTTTCCCTATAACTAAATAGGTGTATCTGCGTTCTCCATTTTTTATGCAGAAACATTGATGTATTAAATCTGCAATTACTGTTTTCAGTTTATTGTGTAGCAGGGTTGTATAAAGTGTAGAAAAGTCACTATGGCAATGGGTAAGACTGGTTGAGGAAAGCTGTTCAAGGAGATCTTTTGAATTTTTAAGAATCCACATTTGATTCACACCGCTTGTGGAGTAAGCTTTATTACAGTAATTTGTCAGGCCGTCTCTGACTGCGGTCAACAAAGTAGTGAGGAGCTGTGAAAGAGGTTTAGTGGTGCATCTGGAAGACCCGGCAATGAATCTCTGCTTGTATGGATTCTTATGAAGTTTAGGTACCCAGTAGATGTAATAAATAACTAAATACCGCATTTACTGTGAATTTTGATTCTGCATATGCGCATTTCGACAACTTATGTCTCTTCAGTGCAGATAAAATCTAAACGTTTGGAAGACCATAAAGTCAAAGATGTTTAAAAACTGATAGAGAACAAATTACCAAATATGATCTATATAGAAAGCCAAAATCCGCTAAGGACAGAGCTTTGCATGAGGGAGATACTCCTTATTTTCAACAAAATTTACAAAAATTAGATATTGTAATGTTCAAAATATAATCGGCTTTCGGGTCAGCACCAAAGTACTGACTACTGGGCTGGTGAATACCCTCGGGGACTAAGAGTCCACCAGCAGAGGCATCGACCCAGTGGTAACAAATAACTAAATACTGCAGTTACTGTGAAGGGAGTTGATTGTTTTCATCATTAGCTTTTATGCCAAATGATGATAACACTGAAGTGTGATTTTTTACAATCTCATCCCTCGATATTGTAGTAGGGGTATAAGTAGGGTTTCCAGATGAACTGTCGATGCCCATCTCCTTCACAAGACAGTCGAAATAGTGTTTCTTACACACAAATAGCATGTTGTTAGAAGCTTTGTCTGCAGGGACAATGACGTAATATTCATGGAGGTTGGAAAGAGTTCTTTCTACAAGGGGATCTTCAAATATACTGCGCCGGATGCGATTTACAATTAATGACTTTATGGACCTGATCCAGTCGGACAATGTCTCAACGTCCTCTTTCTCTTTCTTTGCCCACTTCCTAGCATAGTCTTCAATTGCATCCATCAAAATCTTGAAGTTGTACTTCCAGTTGATGTGCTGGGGCTCACGAAATTTGGGACCTTTTGAGAAGATATCTCGTAGTTTGAGGTTGTCTACGATATCTAGGTCACCAGTTATAACGTGTCCAGCCGGACTATAATTGAATGGGGAAGAAGAGCAAGCACAATCAGGTGGTTTGGCTTTAAAGTCATCAATTTGGAAGTCACGCAATACCCGTTTGTAATTGAAAATGGAAGTTGCAATTGGTTAAGTGTAGGAATATGAGATAAGTGGAACTGATTGATCATTAAAATAAGGAGGAATATCTGATGTCACTGTTTTGCTATGTAGAATGTTAGCAAGATTTATAGCGTCCAAGCCTTTATTGGCGAATTGAATTTTGATAAATGTCCGGTTATCAGGTTTGTTGGCGGATGTGGTGACAGGCTTGAACAGTCTGTGGTTAGATATATCCAAAACAATTGCTGTTAATTTGTATTCTAGGGAATGGCTATCAGTTACGGATGATGCTAAACATGTTTTGTAGAAGGCATGACGTTTTGAAAGTGGCAAGGAATACAGTTTGGTACGAATGTGATGAATACCTAGAGGAATGGTCATGAACGGAAGAAAACCATTAATTGAAATGTCATGTAGACTTAGGGCAGTATAGTGCCTATGTCCATGACTACGTGGGTGGTCTGCGTTGGATTCCATTCAATATATTCATCACATTCACTGAACTGCATCCTGGACTTGACAGATTGCCTACACTTTTTATATTGTCGTTGCAACCGTAGGGTATTGCGGTCCCCAATTCTCTGATCCAGTATTCCTCTCTTTGTAGACGGTAAGGTGTACTTAGTGTAGGATTATTTGTTTTATGATATATTTTCTCGATAATCCTGACTTTCATGTTTACAATGGAGTGGTCAGGTTGGTTTAAATGTGCGTAAACATGTCGGGTCTTGTTGTCCTTGACCTCGTATCTATGTCCGCACATACGTTTGTTCAACCTATCTTTTGTTTCCCCTACATATATTAATCCACAAAGAGAGCGCTCTAAGCCGTAAATGAGATTCTTTGAGGAGCAATTCAGATCATCGTATGTTCTTGTACAATAAGTTTTGTTTGTTAAATTACTTTTGAACTAACTAACGATATATCTATAGATATAACAAAGTTCATTACTGCATTTTCACAAAATCGCCGTGGACTCGTGACTTAGATATATTTTTGCATGAAAGATTTTTAACATTCTTTTAAATTTGTGTGTTTGCCTGTTTCTATATCACGCAATAATCGCAGGGCTAGACAGTATTTTTATAAACATTTTACGCGTCTGGCTACTGTGACAATAATTGTCAAAAAAAGGCGATAATGTCACTGTTTGATATTTAGAATATCTTTTACCTAATATATTACCATTCTGTGAATTGGCCTTATTACACTTTCTTCACCTGTCGGGTCACTTATTAACGATTGACTTTTAAATCTTGTACGTGTATTCGTGATTTTGGAGAATGAAAGTGTAGGGAGGTGAATTCGTGTGGACACCCTGTAGACATGTATGTTTCTACTTCCAACAAACACGAAAATATACTTTCGGTTGCACCAATACTTTAAAGAAAACTAATTAATAAAAAAAAAATAAATTGACATAATCATCGTTGGATGTACTGTTGCGTCCATTCTCTGGTTCATATATTTTTCTTCTTCTTTTTTTCTTTGTCATTATGTATATTTGTGCATAGAAGTGAGGATGCCGTCTCGATTCTGAATGTTTTGTAAATTTAAACCAGAGGCATATAAAACATATTTAAATGTCTCTGTTTTAACCACATGGAGCCCCACTTGATGCCCCGGATGATTGTCGTATCTATGTATATTTGAGTATTACACAACTCAGATGACCAGATACCTGAGCATCTTCAAGTGCAAGTGCATGTACTTTTTGATGTTTATTCAAACCAAAATGTATACAAGTATATGAAAAATGAATAAAAACAAAAACAAAAAATTATTATAAAAATAGTAAAAAAAAAGAAAAGAAAACATACGCACAAAATTTTTTTTTTAAAAAAAGCGTCAAATATAATATTATCGATATAGAATTAGTGTTTGAAAACTTATACTTGGAAAGATAACGGATGTAGCTGTTTACTTTGAATATACAGCTGTTTCAAAGGTATGCATCTTATACTTGACACGAGAATACATCAAGTCATATACTTCCAGATATTATACAAAGTTGAATATTGTGTTGATAAAAAAATAAATATATATAAATAATTAGTTGGAACAGTCAGAGACATATTGTGTCTCTGGAACAGTCGAACCTTTTGTATCCTCATACCCTACCTGTTTTCAATTTGGGACCTGTCACATGCTTTTGGTAAGACTGTGGCAAGTTACAAACCTAAATCCTCTATGTCAATACATATAATGTTTAGCCATTAAAAAAGCCCTACTACGGTCAGGTATACCAGCAGAAAGATAAACAATGTAATACCCGCTTTCGGAACAAAGCATCAAAAAGGGGAGTTATATTGTGTTCAAGGCAATTTCGGCCCAAAATCTTCACGAAACAAACGCTAGTAAATATTCAATCAAGAGGAGCATCCAAGCCTCCAACCCCCTCCCACGACTGGTCTTTACTGTTTGGAAATATGTCTAAATCATTTTAATACAGTCCTACAAAACTCATACGAAATTTTCACATCTACCCGGAACTCACTTCTTTTCCCTTTCGTCTTTTTGATTAATCTCAAAAACTAACTGGGCAGTGTATAATGTGAATTATGGCCAACCCGACATTGTCATATTATTGTTCACACTTAGTTTAGTGTGAAAAGTGGCTTCTGTATTCGATCTTACGTTGCGCCGCCGATATTGATAAAGTACGTGAATATTTGATAGCATCAATTTTATTAGATAAGCAGACTTGGACATAAAAAACCACTAAATTTGTTTGATATTTAATTTTTTGTCTCATTCTATTTTGTTTGTCTATTTATAATTTTTTTTTTAATTAAAAAAAAAATCCTTTTTATAATTATTTTTTTATCAAACCTTATGAGAATATCTTCCCTATAGTTTGACAATTTGTTTTTATTTAAAATTACTGAACTCGAGTGAAGTTACTGATATTGACAATTTTTGCATAAAAATTTCCTTTATGAATATTTATAATGACCAAAGAGTGATTTATGACACTACCTGACAAACAAGTGACACATGTGTTGATCGTGCCAGTAAACAAAATTAGGGTACCTGTTCATTAACAGCTGTATCCAAGGCTACTATTTCATCGTTTGTTACCTTTATGTAGGTACTCCAACGAAAAAATTGAATGTTCGAATTGAATGAATATAACGGTGCAAACAGATATTTATCTGCTTCAGTAATAAAACATTAAACTTTTAATTTCCAAAAAATTAAGATTAAAGATAAATTAACATCATCAAAAATTTACAATTAGTCCACTTCCGGTATTTAATGTTGTTCTGTAAGAGCTTAGGAAAAACTGGTTCAAAATTATTTTGGAGTTACAGCGCTTTGACTACTATTTAGGATTAATTACAACCAAAATTCGAGAAAACTGCAAAAACACGTGAAAGTTAAAATTGCCGTGCACCTACGTGCATTCATGAATCTATTTGAAACTTTGCATTTAGAAAGTATAGGGTGTAATTTAAATCGAACACTTGCGTCTTCATGCACAATGTCATCATTATGTATTTGTGCTATGCAAATCAACAAATATTCAAAATTTGCTAACAAAATTCTTCGTTAGAGTACCTACTTTATGTAATACATTAGCAAGATGATCATAGTGATTTTTTATTTTTGCTTTCTACTGCAAAACGCAGATGTGCATTGTATACTGCTCCACCAAATGAATAATTGTAAAAAAAAATAACAGAAAATTTGCATTTTTTGCTGAATACGGAGACTTTTTAACAAAAATTGCCGAAAAAGTGATAAATATCATTCAAGTTTAAAAAGTGAATACGTATTCGTTTAGTTAGCTTTAGACGGGAGGATAACATTTTTTTTATTTCGATATCGAGAGTCAAAACATGAACAACTTGAAATTCGACAAGAATGAAAAATATCGATAATGTAGAATTTTATAAAATATGGGATATATTCATCATATAGTTGACGTATTTTTAGCCTGTATGCCATGCTCACGATGATATTACTGATTTGCATATTTTTGGTGAGTCCAATTTGAAAATTTATCCGGTTTTTGGTCGTACCAAGGATTACCCAGCACCCTTTTTCTAATTCGTGTCTTCTCCGTAATTGTTAGTGATACTAATGTATTATATTTGTATCAATATTTCGTCATATCCACTCCAAGATTGCAATACTAATAACTGTACTACGGTCAACTTTTAACTGCAAATATCTCCCTTAATAAAAAAATGTACACCACTGTAATTTTGGATGATGCAACCCCTCCCACGACTGGTCTTTACTGTTTGGAAATATGTCTAAATCATTTTAATACAGTCCTACAAAACTCATACGAAATTTTCACATCTACCCGGAACTCACTTCTTTTCCCTTTCGTCTTTTTGATTAATCTCAAAAACTAACTGGGCAGTGTATAATGTGAATTATGGCCAACACGACATTGTCATATTATTGTTCACACTTAGTTTAGTGTGAAAAGTGGCTTATGTATTCGATCTTACGTTGCGCCGCGCCGAAATTGATAAAGTACGTGAATATTTGATAGCATCAATTTTATTAGATAAGCAGACTTGGACATAAAAAAAACCACTAAATTTGTTTGATATTTAATTTTTTGTCTCATTCTATTTTGTTTGTCTATTTATAATTTTTTTTTAATTTAAAAAAAATCCTTTTTATAATTATTTTTTTTATCAAACCTTATGAGAATATCTTCCCTATAGTTTGACAATTTGTTTTTATTTGTTACTGATATTGACAATTTTTGCATAAAAATTTCCTTTATGAATATTTATAATCACCAAAGAGTGATTTATGACCCTACCTGACAAACAAGTGACACATGTGTTGATTGTGCCAGTAAACAAAATTAGGGTACCTGTTCATTAACACCTGTATCCAAGGCTACTATTTCATCGTTTGTTACCTTTATGTAGGGACTCCAACGAAAAAATTGAATGTTCGAATTGAATGAATATAACGGTGCAAACAAATATTTATCTGCTTCAGTAATAAAACATTAAACTTTTAATTTCCAAAAAATTAAGATTAAGGATAAATTAACATCATCAAAAATTTACAATTAGTCCACTTCCGGTATTTTATTTTGTTCTGTAAGAGCTTAGGAAAAACTGGTTCAAAATTATTTTGGAGTTACAGCGCTTTGACTACTATTTAGGATTAATTACAACCAAAATTCGAGAAAACTGCAAAAACACGTGAAAGTTGAAATTGCCGTGCACCTACGTGCATTCATGAATCTATTTGAAACTTTGCATTTAGAAAGTATAGGGTGTAATTTAAATCGAACACTTGCGTCTTCATGCACAATGTCATCATTATGTATTTGTGCAATGCAAATCAACAAATATTCAAAATTTGCTAACAAAATTCTTCGTTAGAGTACCTACTTTATGTAATACATTAGCAAGATGATCATAGTGATTTTTTATTTTTAACGCGTTCTAAAATAGAAAAGGAAAATCTATTTGTCCTTTTTTGAAGGAAGATTTGAAATACTCTTCCAAACAGTTGCTTTAATCAAGAATCCCCCCTTTAAATGACACAGATTATNAAAAAAAAATAACAGAAAATTTGCATTTTTTGCTGAATACGGAGACTTTTTAACAAAAATTGCCGAAAAAGTGATAAATATCATTCAAGTTTAAAAAGTGAATACGTATTCGTTTAGTTAGCTTTAGACAGGAGGATAACATTTTTTTATTTCGATATCGAGAGGCAAAACATGAACAACTTGAAATTCGACAAGAATGAAAAATATCGATAATGTAGAATTTTATAAAATATGGGATATATTCATCATATAGTTGACGTATTTTTAGCCTGTATGCCATGCTCACGATCATATTACTGATTTGCATATTTTTGGTGAGTCCAATTTGAAAATTTATCCGGTTTTTGGTCGTACCAAGGATTACCCAGCACCCTTTTTCTAATTCGTGTCTTCTCCGTAATTGTTAGTGATACTAATGTATTATATTTATATCAATATTTAGTCATATCCACTCCAAGATTGCAATACTAATAACTGTACTACGGTCAACTTTTAACTGCAAATATCTCCCTTAATAAAAAAATGTACACCACTGTAATTTTGGATGATGCATTTTCGAGATAAAGTGGATAGAATTAGGTTAAAATTTAAAATTAGTGAACTTTCACTTTAATCTTTCACTTTGCGGTATTTTATGATAACCTTTTCTGACCTATTGTCTTTAAACCAAAAAAGAAGGTGCATATTAAAGACTTAACAGCTCATTAAAATTATTGCAGTTGGAGTTAACATATGTGTTATGGTCTCATGTTCATTTACTCATATCCTTTTGTAAAATATTGATACTGATAGAATTATTTACAGAAATACCCCCACACTCTCTCCAATTATAAAAAAAAAATATTATTGAACATAAATGACATGAGCAAATCCCTTTACATTCGACATATTTTAATATCTATAAAATGAAAAAAAGACAATCTTACATCAATTTTTATCATTAATAGAAAAAAAAGAAGGGAAACGGGGAAAGTGAAAAAGAGACAACGACCCAAAGGGGAGTAATAACAACTCAAAGCCACCAAAAGATCATTTATGTGTTTACATCGCACAAACAATAGAACAACCATAACTAGTATAATAGAAGTCAATGTTCAGTAAAGAGTTTATGATAATTAGACAACACTATTAACCACTTGGGTTGTAAGCTGTTACATAAATCTTTACAATCATAAACAAAAATAAAAACAAATATTTGTTAGTGAATATTTTAGTTTTATGATTGACTGGTAAATCTTACCCAACAACAATGAGTATTTCCTCTGGACTGATATTCCATTAAGATACTATTCAATCTGTATATTGTCCTGTTCCTAAGCAGCTCAGTTCTTGTTATCGCCCGTTTCATAGTATATAGCTTTGTGCCTTTAACGAATATCTTTCGCCTTCGTTGTTATGTTTTCTTGATGATTAAGTAAGATATAATATTGGTGATTTTGTAAAAGTGGATAGGGCATTGTACATTCGCTTTGGTGTATGACAAAGCACGATACAAATTCCATGCATTTGTTTCGATGCATTTGTCAATTACTATAGTTTACGAAATTTTGTCAGACTCTATTGTAGCGTCATTGCTAGTTATCTTTGATAGAGATGAAACGAGATTCATCTCTGTTTGTGTCTTTTTTAACCCTGGTTGTTTCTGGCACTTGAAACAGTGACGACAAAAACTTGTCACATCAGATTTAATACGCATGCGAAATTCACTAAGTCTGCCAGCATAAATAAATACATTCACTGAAGAATTGAGATACAATAAAACCCGCACTGTTGCTCTGAAAAAAAAATTTATAAAAATGCATTTGATAACAATGGCATGTAAATTTCTAAAAGAAACCAGCAAGCGGGTAATTTTCAGAAATAAATACATCCTGAATAGTTGAGAAATGTTGATGAGGGTAAACTGATAAATCAAATCATTTATAAAATTATATTGTGCAGTGCCAAAAATTAGCAGAATAAAACCAGCTGAATAATCTCAAGGGAGGGACAGAAATGAAAGGGATGCTTTGATGGCAACACATACAGAATGATGTACAGGGTACTCAGGACACTGATGTGCATGGCTGTTACATTTTGTAAGACCTTTGAACGGTTTATGGTAGTTCTCTAATAATTCTGGGTGGACAATAAAATTTGGAGTTTTTGGCCGGGTTGCACGGAGTGCAAATCCGGGTTATAGTATGGTGGATGTTTTGGATGGGCATCGGGGAAAATGGGATACTGATTGTGTGAAATCAACTCCTCCAGTTTTCAACGTACATTTTTGAAACTCCACAAAATGTTCATATGTATATTGTAGATGTCCACCTCCCTTTTTGGAATTATTTTGAAATATTTTTCCTATTTTTACGGACTTTTGAGCTTAGTCATTTATAGACATTTTCAACAAAGGATACGTATTTTGTGAAATCAACTATTCCTACAGTTATCATGTCTGACCTTTGACACTTCTCAGAATGTTTCTATAAACATGTATTTTGAAAATGCGCACCTGACTTTGTGGAATTACTTCCAATATTTTTTCCTATTTTTCCAGACCTTTTAACTTCGTCGTTTTTTAGTATCAATATCCAAAACATATTGAGTCTTTGACCCCTTTTTTATAAAGTAATTTAGAACAAAAATCTTTTTTGTGACTGCATGATCACAACATATGATATAGTACAAATAACCAAAAATATATGAATTAATAGGGACAGAGCCTTGCAGGAGTGAGATACCCCCAGTTTTTAACAAATTTTCAAAATTTTATAGGTATTACTGTTGACTGTTCCGGATGAGAACGCTCCTTGACAGTATCTTATAAATGACAGTACTTTGACAGTAGCTAACAGTTAAAGGCAGTAGAAAATAATCACTCTATCTGATATGAACAGTACTTTTTTCGGATGATAGCATTAGATATTGTAAGTTGTTAAATGAAATCAGTTTCCGAGCAACCACAGAAGTACTGGACAACTAGGTTGTTGAATAGACTCGGGGACTAACAGTCCACCAGCAGTGACATCCACCTAGTGGTAATAAATAACTAAATACCGAAGAAAATGTACTTTTTGCATATGGCCATTTTGACAACTTATGTCTCTTCAATGAAGGAGCTAATGTAAAATCTCAAAAAATACTTTGCATATCAGTGTCTTTCAGATAGTATTACATTTGAATAAACCATGTATTTTGGTTAAATTCGACAACAGATTCTCCTGTATTTTACGAACGACATTTGAATAAAAATTACACTGCTTTCAACAATTTCGAATTAATCGAAAAAAAGTTATATAGCATGTCTTAAATAACGAACAAAGTTTCCAGACTGCTGTTAACTTTTGTTTTTTACTACCGTATTTGCTCTGGAAAACCACAACAATGTCTGATCATGTCTATTATATGTCTAGACATAACCTGTCATGATTTTCAACGCCATTTAGCCTATTTAATCTGGTTAACTATCGGAAATAAAATGTTCAGGAGAAAATGGTAAAAAAATATCCAATCTAATTAAAATCAGATCTACCAGTCACTGCATGGTAACATGCGTGAATTTAGGGAACCATTGTTAGATCTAATTTTAATTAGATTGTCTTAATGTCCATAGTCGAAACTATCACACGTGATTTTTAGAAAATAAAATTGAAGTACTCAAACCCTCGTCAAAGAGTGGAAGTGCAACTTTAATTTCTAACAATTAATATTCATAAATGAAATACACATTATGTATATTTATTTACGTAGCTTATATATTTATACACATTATGTATATTTATTTACGTAGCTTATATATGTGACACACGTTATGTATATTTATTTACGTACCTTATATATCTATTAGCATCACATGGAGGACTACTACATGCAATGGTATAGAAAAAATATATAATCATCGGTGTCCATGACAACGTAAAACAACCAAGAAGTAATGACACCATCACAGTTGACTTAAGTTCATTCTTTATGATTCCGTTTTTAGTTCTACACTTTCCTTTTACACACGACTCCTGAATAGCTATAACCCGCGCCTGAAACAAAAAAAAAAAGACTTTCATCAAATCTAATGATACAAAAACAGGTAATTTGTGAAAAATATGTCATTTATCTTCTAACCATACAACAGAGCCTGCAATAAATAATGTGGTCACCCAAATGGCCATTGAATAAATATTACAACATTTAAAGCTTAATTGTTGTTTCCTCTCACGGAAGTGAGTTTACTACCGGATTTAACATGTTCAAAACGGCGGGTGTCTTATAAGAAGCAGGAGATGCTTACTCTACCGGTGCACCTGATCGCACCCATGGTTTTTATTGGGTCCGCGTTGTTCATCTTTGTGTGTGTGTGTGTCTTCATTTTTCTTTTCTGTGCCGTACTCATGTTGTGTCTCTATTTCTTTGTTGTTTCCGATGTTGCCATTGTCCTTGGATTGACGGTTCAGTTCTCACGTACATTAAATGTCCTTATTAAAAAGCTATGAAAAAAAATCTGGCGTTTTTATTCATTTTGTTTTGGCACCACCCTCATTTAGAATAACCGGTTGTCCGGTGCATTTCATTTGCGCGAATCGGCCTTTCAATAGTACGTGAAAACACATTTCATCTGCGCGAGTTTTTTTACCTGTAAATAACATGTAAATTTATTACTTAATAATAATATCTAATATTTTAGGTGACCTTTTCCATCAGTCAGCAAGTATTCAAGGTATTCAAGGAATATCTGAAATAAATGAATATCAATATTCTCTGTTTCCACTGCCCAACGCGGTGAGGTGGAGGGCGGGTTTAGGACAGGATTTTATTATATTTGTTCCGGTAGAAAAATATTACGTAAATATAATTTCCTTTGGAACAAATATTATAGTGGGACTAATATTCTGTCGCATTATTGTGCATTTAGTCTTTATAATATTATTAGGAATATTTTATTTCAATCATCTCATGCAAAATACTATAATTTTGTTTTAAAAATATTTGGGTATTTTTCAAAACTTATTTTCCCTTGAAGATTACAGGTAAAAAAACTCGCGCAGTTGCAAGGTACTTTGATCGCGCAGTTGAAAGGTATTTTAATCCCCTAATTCGCGCAGTTGAAATGCGGCCGGAATAACAACAAACAACCGAATAAAGTGCATGAATACAACAACATTTTAGTTTTAACTCGAGCTGATGTCAAGCCATAAAAGCGGTAAACTGGTAAAATCATGGCAATGCAGTTATTAACCTTACATTGTAAATAGGGTCTGTAAGTCTCGTCCAATTTTGAAACTTCCGGGGACATGAGTTGTACCCGGAAGTTGCATTTTTAACAAAAATATATGACGTTTTATACGAAAACTTGGAACGTCATAATCCTCAAACGTCATATTTTGGCGGGAAATTACAATTTTATCGTGATTTCTCAGTGTCACATGACGAGACTTACAGACCCTATTAAAGGGTTATAATTCAATGCAGATCGAATACAGATTTGAAGCAAGTGTTTATGTGTTATGGTGAGTTTAAAGGACGTAGTACTGTACTAGTATTGAAATGTCTGTATTCAGACTCTATCGTGCTCATTGTTTATTTCTACTGCGATGAGATTCTTTACAATGTCTGAAGTTTAGAAATTTTACCAAATAAAGGATTATATTCCCCGTGGAAAACTCTGTGCTTATTATACCCCCACTTGTGAGTGGGTGGTATATTGGACTACCCTTGTCTGTCCGTCCGTCCGTCCTTCCGTCCGTCCTTCCGTCCGTCCGTCCGAAGTTCGTCGCACTTTTCTCAGCTACTACTGGACCGATTCATTTCAAATTTAGTATTTGACTTTATATATAGGGGGCATGCGTCGTCTGCCATTTTGGTCACCCTATGCTATCAACTTCCTGTTTGGCGAGACTTAGCCATTTTTTCCCTTTATTGAACATAGTGAAAATTTTCGTCGCACTTTTCTCAGCTACTAGTGCACCGATTCATTTCAAATTTGGTATTTGACTTTATATATAGAGGGCATGCGTCATCTGCCCTCTTGGTCACCCTATGATATCTACTTCCTGTTTTTCGAGACTTAGCCATGTTTCCCTTTATTGAACATAGTGAAAAATTTTCGTCGCACTTTTCTCAGCTACTACTGCACCGATTCATTTCAAATTTGGTATTTGACTTTATATAAAGGGGGCATGCGTCATCTGCCATTTTGGTCACTCTATGCTATCAACTTCCTGTTTGGCGAGACTTAGCCATTTTTTCCCTTTATTGAACATAGTGAAAATTTTCGTCGCACTTTTCTCAGCTACTAGTGCACCGATTCATTTCAAATTTGTTATTTGACTTTATATATAGGGGGCATGCGTCATCTGCCCTCTTGGTTACCCTATGATATCTACTTCCTGTTTTTCGAGACTTAGCCATTTTCCCCTTTATTGAACATAGTGAAAAAATTTCGTCGCACTTTTCTCAGCTACTACTGGACCGATTCATTTCAAATTTGGTATTTGACTTTATTTATAGGGGGCATGCATCTTCTACCATTTTGGTCGACCTATGATATCAACTTCCTGTTTTGCGAGACTTAGCCATTTTTTCCCTTCATTGAACACATTGAAAATTTTCGTCGCACTTTTCTCAGCAACTGCTGGGCCGATTTAGTTCAAATTTCGTATTTGACTATATATTTAGGGGGAATGCATCGTCTCCCATTTTGGTAGCCTTATGATATCAACTTCCTGTTTGGCGGGACTTTGCCATTTTCCCTTTATTGAACATAGTGAAAATTTTCGTCACACTTTTCTCAGCAACTGCTGGGCCGATTTATTTCAAATTTCGTATTTGACTATATATTTAGGGGGAATGCATCGTCTCCCATTTTGGTCGCCTTATGATATCAACTTCCTGTTTGGCAGGACTTTGCCATTTTTCCCTTTATTGAACATAATGAAAATTTTCGTCACACTTTTCTCAGCTACTGCTGTGCCGATTTCTTTCGAATTTGGTATTTGACTTCATGTATAAGGGGAATGCGTCGTCTCCTATTTTGGTCACCTTATGATATCAACTTCCTGTTTGGTGGGACTTTACCATTTTTCCCTTTATTAAACGTAGTGAAAATTTTCGTCACACTTTTCTCAGCAACTACTGGGCCGATATATTTCAAATGTGGTATTTGACTTTATATATAGGGGGAATGCATCGTCTCCCATTTTGGTCACCTTATGATATCAACTTCCTGTTATGTGGGACTTAGCCATTTTTCCCTTTATTGAACATAACGAAAATTTTTGTCACACTTTTCTCAGCTACTGCTTGGATGTTATATTTCAACGAGTGGGTGTATACCTAGCACGACAACGCGTGCAACCTCATGTTTGATTTGGCGTTACCTTTATATTCGCTATCAGCTCTTATGTTTATAGTTTTGATCATCCGTTATGTTTGATTTTTATCTGAAAATAAGAGACATACTTTCTCGAGATAACCATCTATAGAAATTATAAAACTACTGTACGTTTAAAATATCCTCCGTGGTTTTATATCGGCAACATCTTATCAATGCAATAAGCCGAAAGCCAAAGCTATAAGACATGATGATATGGACAAAATCTCAAAACAACAGGACGAACACTATCAAAGCAGTGTACACCAAAAAAATTGAACGACCCATTTGGTATCAGCAAGTCACAATTTTTGAGAAAATTCCACTTTCGTTTATCAATAGTGGCTTTACTGTCCGATAGAACCTTAAAAAAGATTGCTTGAAACCCTGGAGTTTTTGTTTATACGACATATCTTTATTAGTAAGGTGATCTACAATAACACCTTCATCGCATGCAAAATTAGGGGGTAGACCTGGGGTAGGAGGAGATAACTCCGTTTTTCACTTTTTTATTACTTACACGAACAAATAGAATCATTGCAATAGGTATGATCAAAATTTTTAAATTGTAATTTTTTTTTCCACACAGCAAATAATGATTCACTTTGTTATGAAAACGAATACCTAACACCCAGTTATTCATAATGAGTGCATTTTACTCTACATTTTTGCAATGCTGTCCAAAGATAATGAAAATATGTAAAAGTCAGATTTCTTCCAAGGGAGGTAATTTATAGCACAGATTCAGCAATTTTATTGATTTTTGCCCACTTTATTCTAAATTAAGAAAAAAATGGGACGGTAGAATTTTCTAAAATTTTAATATTTCTTACATATACTAGTATTCTTTCTATTCTCAGTTTTTGGTGAAAATTAAAAGACAGAATTTTTTACGAGAAGTGTTTAAAAGTGATAAAAACATAGTAAAAATTTCAGACTGTACTGTTCAGAACACCCATGCACTTCAGCTCAAACTAGTGAAATTTACCATCATTATTGATGCTTACTTTCACATGTGTCTAAACTACAAAATTTTGCATTTGAAATAATTTAAATCAAATAAAAAGTTAATTAGAGCCAATTTTATACACCACAAACAAGTCATAAATGGACCAAATAATATGAGGAAACGGGGTACCTTTGATGACCTCTAGACAAAAACCGGGACGGTAAAAATTGTTGAAAATTGCTGAAAGTCGACATGAACATGTGTAGTTTTAATACTGAAAATATTTAAAAAATTAAACGAGTGGAAAATTTTCGGCTTCCCCAGGTCTACCCCCTTAAGACGAAAAATTGCTACCTCAAAAATAGGTTTAGCACGGCCGTTTAACAAAGCAATAATTGATATTGAATTCTGTACTTAGTTGATAGATCACCAATATATGCTTCTATGATAATAAGAATAACCAAATACATTAATCATTGAAATGTTTTTCCTCTTGCCCTTTTTGATAACTTGTGTATCTTCAGTGCAGAACGAATATAAACATATAGAAAACCAGAATTACATACGCCTGATTTTAAGGGATCTCCTTTGTACACTTCTTGCTTCCACAGGTGGAAAATGGAAGTAGTCATTGAATCTGAATTATATTACATAGTAAAATATATTACCTGTTGTCGTGCTATCTTGGCTATTTTGAAGTACAGAACAAGCATGACAGCTAATGGTATGAATAACTGAATCACTAGTAATATAGCTACATGCGTGACAGAAAATATCAATTCATACCTGCAAAGTTTTATCGGATGACCTGAAAAGTAATATTTAAGATTAAACGTTATACAAAAGGAACAAAATGACGAACGAATTTTGTCATGTAAAACTCCGATATTGCTTGTAAAAGAGCTTTTAATCGTTTATCATGTAAAAGAAAACGGGTTGTTTCAACAAAGTCACGTTTACTGCGAAATATCAACATATAAATTTGATCGTGCATGGCTTTTGTGTAACGGTGCCCAATTTGCGCATCACAGCTTTCATTTAGGCGAAATATTCATCGCAATTTTCATGTTGCTTTCATTTTTCCCATTTTGTTTTATTCTTTTTAGAATAAACCTATTTTTTACTCAATATCAAAACAAGAGCCCAAACTACCGAAATTATACACATTAATTTGTAGAATTTCATCTCCCTCCTGTACATGCAGTGTTAGTCTATATGTTGTAAATGCTCTCTAGCTTTTTACACTAATGCTTTCGTCGGGCAACTGATGACAGTGATTTTAAGAGTACTTCGTCAGTAAATTTTATGTTTGTTGACAATCCCACATCCATGGGATAAAAACATGGATGTATCGTTGTTCGACAATTAGCAATGAATATTCCACTACAACCGGTCCTTGGACCGACTTGAACTTACTTTGAGGTCTGATGCTCCTTGTTGAAGATCTCTTATTTGGTGACGACAAGACGAAGAACAAAAATATAAATATTGTCCATTGCTTTGTTCTATATGTATTTGTGAAAAATTTGTCTCATTTGCATTTGCTTTATATCATTTCATTGTTTATGCTAAAATAAACAATTGAAAACTAAATAAGGCAACGCACAACGACAAACACATTTCCCAGAGGGATGAAAACTCATTCAAATTTGCTATAGAGACGTTCACAGAAGAGGACCCAAATGACCCAGTATGAACATATAGAAAGTATTATAATTGACCTGTTAATGTATTTTCCACGGCGTGATTTATCCAGAGTTAATTTTAGTCGGTCTGGAACATAATTGTGTTAGATTAGAGAAGTTGAATGATGGTTTTAACACTACTGCCTATAAAACTCCTGATAATTTTCGGTAAAATAGATTTTCCGAATCAATATGCGTTTGAATACGATCCCATTTACTTTTATTTTAACTAGTTGTCGCGTCGAAATTCTAAAGTTAAAATTTTGTCTTTTGTGCTACACGGGGTTGCTAAAAATATTGTTTCTGATAACTGTACTCTATTTCTTTGTTAAGCCGGACTTGACATGAAATTATAACTTTCATATAATGTATAACAGTGATGTGAAATTTGTAATTCTCTCACATTCTGCTCCCCTACCTCTGCATAAGACCTGGGACTAATATAACAGGGATTCGAAACTATTAAACAAACCAGTTTGATCGAATCTTAAGCTCTGTCCTGGCTTCGATTTTCGGATGTAACTTTTGATTTAATCAACATACAATTATTTTAAAACTTTTGTTGAAAAGCTGATTTATCGCTGATTTACAATATTGAATTTTCATCCACACAACAATGAAATCCTAATTAAAAATGGATAATAAATACTGAGGGTTTTTTTTCGTGTAAATAAGGGTTAGAAGGTTAATAAATTTTCCTAAACAATTATGCAGTCGAACCGACAGGCGAGACTTTTCAATTGTTTAGAAAGGTTAAGTAACCTTCTAACCCTCTTAGAAAGTATGTTTTACTCGAGACTCTCTTTTATCTGACAAGGTGTTACTCTATGATCTTATCAAATCAAAGACTATATGGTCAATAATTGTTAATCAGCAAAGATATAGGGAAAAGACAGTGGGTGTAATTTATTGCTTGTCAAACTTTTGCCAAAATAATACTAAAAATTTGTTTTATTTTAGCAAAAACATTCAATGTGAATAGGTCAGTTAAATCGAGGAGAATATTAAAGATAAACTTTATGAGAATATAATATTCAAAATAATTATTCTGGTAATAGTATGTAAATCGAAACTAGAGGCTCAGACACTGAGCCTGTATCGCTCACCTGACAAAATGCTGAAGCAGGGTTTTCAATGTTCTGCATGGTGGCCATGTTTTTTATGTGAATTTCCCATAGGGCCAAAAGAAACTATGTTCTGTGCTGGTGGCCATGTTTTTCATCGGATCGGAATGAAATGAGCAATCTTTGTTAAGGACCTTCATTCATCATTCTTGTAAAGTTTGGTTGAATTTGCTTCAGCGGTTTCAGAGCAGAAGAAGAAAATGTGAATTTTCCCATAGGGTCCAATGTTAAACCTAAGTTCTGCNGGGTTTTTTTTCGTGTAAATAAGGGTTAGAAGGTTAATAAATTTTCCTAAACAATTATGCAGTCGAGCCGACAGGCGAGACTTTTCAATTGTTTAGAAAGGTTAAGTAACCTTCTAACCCTCTTAGAAAGTATGTTTTACTCGAGACTCTCTTTTATCTGACAAGGTGTTACTCTATGATCTTATCAAATCAAAGACTATATGGTCAATAATTGTTAATCAGCAAAGATATAGGGAAAAGACAGTGGGTGTAATTTATTGCTTGTCAAACTTTTGCCAAAATAATACTGAAAATTTGTTTTATTTTAGCAAAAACATTCAATGTGAATAGGTCAGTTAAACCGAGGAGAATATTAAAGATAAACTTTATGAGAATATAATATTCAAAATAATTATTCTGGTAATAGTATGTAAATCGAAAAAAACGATGTACTTTGATTGTTTGCGGTCCGATTTATCAAATTGTGATCTATGGATTAAAAAATTAACAGTTTTGTTGTAAAAAGTGAAAAAATTAAGTTTTATATAAAAATTGAAAACAGTAATAGATTGAAATTTGGAAGAAAATTACAGTTTCATTGTGAAAAAGGATAAATTGAAATTTGGAGGAAAATTACTGTTTCATTGTAAAAAGAAAGTGGAAAAAAGATGAAAACTGAAATTTGGAAAAAATAGAAGTTTCATTGATTGTTAAAAGTAGAAATTGAAATTATCTTGTGGAATTAAATTTTGTTAGCAATAAGATATGATAGAAGGCATGTTTTACTTCTCAACAAATCAGAATGCTGTATTTCCAATCTCCTAATTATTAAGAATTTGTCTACTGATCATCTTAATAACTTACTTAATACAAGTCAGAACAATAGAGTAGACAGATACCTAACAAATTAGAGATTAGAAATGCATCATTCTGATTAGTCGTGGATCATTTGCTAAATAAATAAGGAATGTGGTAACAAGGATTTGTATAGTGAGATATTATACAAATCCTTGGTGGTAATGACATATCCAACATAAAAATTTATTGCTAACAAAATTTAATTCAACGAGATAATTTCAATTTTCACTTTTTTCACTTTCTTTCTACAATGAAACCGTAATTTTCATCCAAATTTCAATTTTGCATTTTTCACAATGAAGCTGTAATTTTATTCCACATTTCAATTCTTTCACGATATATTTTCAATTTCTATAATGAAACTTATTTTTTTCCAAATTTCAATTTTCACTTTTTCACTTTTTACAACAAAACTCTATTTTCCATCCATCACAATTTGATATATCGAATAGGAAACAATCAAGCTACAACGTTTTTTCGATTTATATACTTTTCCCAAAATAATTATTTTGAATATTAAATTCTCAGAATATTTATCTTTAATATTCTCCTCAGTTAATCTGACCCGTTCACATTGAATGTTTTTGTTAAAATAAAACAAATCCTCAGTATTATTTTGACAAAAGTTTGATGAGCAATAAATTACATCCACTGTCTTCTTCCTGTATCTCTGCTGATTAACAATTATTGACCGTATAGTCTTTGATTTGTAAAGATCTTAGAGTAACACCTTGTCAGATAAAAGGGAGTCTCGAGTAAAAAATACCTTGTAAGTGGGATAGAAGGTTACCAAATCTTTCTACACAATAAAGAAGTCTCGCCTGTCGGCTCGATTTCTTAATTGTTTAGAAAAATATAGTAACCTTCTAACCCTTACTTGGATATTTTATTACCACATTCTTTATCTATGTAGCAAATGATCCACGATTAATCAGAATGATGCATTTCTAATCTCTAATTCGTTAAGTGTCTGTCTACTCTATTGTTCTGACTTGTATTAAGCAAGTTATTAAGATGGTTAGTAGAAAAATTCTTAACACTTTGGAGATTGGAAATGCAGCATTCTGATTGGTCGAGAAGTAAAACATACCTTCTGAAGAGGTCGTAAAATTATCGATAAACCGTTCAATAAACAAATGATTAACGAGCGTCAGAACAATGAAAATCAAGAAAAATGGCTAACTTCAACTCATTAGTTTACAAGTTAAATTCCATCCTACTATTACGAAATTTTACCAGGATAAAGTTCTTTGTATTGGCATTATAGTTATATAAAATTTATGCAAGAAAACATTGTTTACAGTGCTGATAAACTTGGACTGATGTGACCACGCTCATGCAATTTTTAGATACAAATTTTGGAATTCAAAACCAACTTTTTACTCTGTATTTTGCAACTGAATTTTGAACTAATTTTAAAGAAAAATATACCATGAGATGCATCCAAGTTTCATCTTTTCAATTATATAAATTTTGTAGCATTAAATATTTTGGAGAAAATAGAAAGTGTACTAAAACACGTCATGAAGTGCAAAATCTCGCGGTATATTTCTAAAAAAGCAAAAATTATCCAAGTATTATAGCAAAATTGGTGTGGTTTGGAATAAATATATTTGACAAAAAATTATATCATGCAACCTTTTAACTATAAAATGTTGTATTATGTATTAAAATCGGTAGAAAAATGTAGATGTGAAATGTACTAAAACATCCTTTTTTTCAACAGAGAAATGCTAAAAAATACGACGATTTACAGTAAATCTGTTGCGACACCGAAATTGTAAGAAATGTAACTGTTTCAAATCCATGTTATATTAGTCACAAATAAGACTACTGACGATGAGATAAAAGTTGTCGAAATTTTTTAAAGCCTGTCACAGTAAATATAAGGAGTTTCGATATTTGTTCTCTTCTCGCGTTCATTTACACTTGTCTTCGCCTATTGTATTCAACACCTTTGTAGTTTGGGGAAAACAATGTTAAGATGTATATTCTAGTTTTAATATATATTGTCACTACTTGGCATTGTAAAAGCTATGAATTTAGAAAAGAGACTTGTGAATAAGTACACTTTTCATTGGATTGTCCATATCAAGTTGCAATGGCTTTTTTGTTCCAAAAACTCTCTACATATTTGATCACAGGTTTCGCAATTAGATTCAGATGCTTATGAGGCAAATCAGGCGAAAATTGCTAAAAAGGCTTTCTTACCTGGATCATACATGGTATACATCATAAGGGATGACCCCTGTGATAAAATCCAAATAACCACTATGGTTATCACACTTGACTTAGTAGTAACGTATATATGGTAACGTAGAGGATGTACAATCGCTATATATCTTGTTACTGTTATTGCTACCAGGTGATATGACGAGCATATTTCTAATGCCAATACTTCACACACCAGTACTCTACATACTGACCAGTCTCCTATAAAGAAAATTATTCTCAAATATTATACAAGAAGACAGTAGTGGGTAGAGGGGGATTACTACTCTTTAACATCAACTCCAGAGGTCTTTGACATTGCTAGAGAATTTCATGAGAGTGGTGATCCCCTTTTGTTATTGATACGAGTGTTTAGGAAAATCATCACTGAAGTGCAGAAACACTCGGAACAATCTGTTAATGCTTCAGATAAAGAACTGAAGCTTGTTGAAGCGATTTGGTACACAATTCCAAATTTGCAGCCTTCTTCCTTTGTTGAGGTTCAGTATATATAGTTATATATTTTTCAATAAAAGTTATCAATTATGTATACACAGTATGCTGACTAAAGTCAAAGCAATGTTTCCATTTGGGAAAAGCAGGTTTTTTTATACTCATAGCATCAAAGACGGATATTTTTCAATAAAAGGTATCAATTATGTGCACACAGTATGCTGACTAAAGTCAAGCCAAAGTTTGCATTCGTGAAAAGCATGTTATTTATACGTGTATCCATAGCATCTTCACTAGCCAAGGGTTACGATTCGCTCCCCTCCTCTTCAAGATGCTAGCGAAAATGTATTAAAATTAAAATTATTGCAGTTGGAGTTTACATATGTGTTATGGTCTCATGTTCATTTACTCCATATCCTTTCGTAAAATATTTAATACAGGAGTTTGTCTTTTATTGCAGTGTGGAGTTGGTAAAACAATTCCCCGTGGTAGAGATGTATGCTCTTTATTTTTCTTAGATAAGGTGTACTCGTACATGAGATAATATCTCATGTGTACACTTTGTTCAATTACTATTATCTAAATTTATGTAAATTCTAAAACCTTAGGATTAACTCCCTCCATCGTAGTTTTGTCCTTAGATTTATTTGATATTACTGATCATTCGGATTTCGTTTGGTTTTAAGCATTTTAAATATTTTTGAAATTATGGATTTCCCTTGTTTAGGTTCTAGTGCTGCTGATGAGGAATTAATTTCCGAAATGGCCATACAGCTCATTAAAATTATTGCAGTTGGAGTTTACATATGTGTTATGGTCTCATGTTCATTTACTCCATATCCTTTCGTAAAATATTCATAGACGATATTTTGATCTTTGATCTCATGCAAGAATTTATAGATGTTTTATGCTATCGAATAAATAAGAAAAAAAAACAAGGAAACATTGTTCATGGCTTTTTGCAATATCAGTTTTCAGGAGAAAAAAGCCATCCATGTAATAAAATATCTTTATAAGATGACATAAATCACGATTTTTTAAGTCTGCAACTGCTATTCAAAGTTAGTTTGAAACCTTTAAGAAGAGCAACGTTCACATGAATATATCAGAAAAAAATACCAAAACTAGAACCTAATCTACACAAGATCGTATTGGAAACGTCAATCACCAAAAAAAATCGTTTTAATATTTTCGTACATGTATATATTTATGAAAGAAATCAAACCAAAATTTTCAACTTCACAACTGATGTTTCTTTGGTGCAGTGATAAAAAAATAAAATATTTTCAATATAAATTTCAAAAGAGTAGTTAATAATCGTTTCTAGGTAATTTTGGGCTCCATCTTTAAAAAGTAAAACGGATAAGACATACGTGATAAAACGTCTACATTGTTAATGTTTAAAAGTAAAGCTGAATACCTCCGGAAGGTATATTTCCTATAATAGAAATATTTCTTCTAATAATTAGTTTTGATGCAATATACAATAGCTTTTTACAAGTATATTTACGAAATCTATCATATAGAACTACTTTCTAAGTGCTTTAAAACAATATTTCTCCGTGCAACGGCGATTTCAATTAGATAATCCATTTAACACAGCAATTCCAACGGATGTTAGAGAGGAACTATAGCTAGTACGTAAGTGTTTGGGGCAAAAATAGAGTATTTGAATGCAATGTCTTAGTAAATTGATTTTCGACAATTTTTTGATTTCAAGAAACAATGTTCCTGTGTAATTTTTTTGTGTTACTTATTTTTTCGATCGAAAATCAATTAATGAAATGTTCTGCTTTTCCACTCTGAATGAAGAAGGAAAGCATTTCTCATTTGTGCAGCTGTGATCGATACTTCCTTTCACAACCCAGCTCTTTTGTTCTCATAGGGGTAATCTGAGTCGGATCACCCAAGCGATTTAACCCTAGTTAGAACAGGTATAGTCTTAGTTTTTAGTTTGTTTATCAAGGCCAGATCTTGAGATGTTCGGGTCTGTGGCTTAGTAAAATTTTATTTTTGACTTCCAAATAAGCAAGGAAGGGATATGGAGTAAATGCACATGGGACAAAGTCTCTACAAGTTAACTCTGGATAAATCACGCCATGCAAAAATACATTAACAGGACAATTATAATACTTCATAAATGTTCATACTATCACCGAAAATGGTTGTACTCTATTGTTAAGGTCTGTTTTCTTCCCTGAGGGAAAGTGTTTGTCTTTGTACGTTGTCCTTTCTCTGTTTTCAATTGTTTATTTTAGCTAAACAATAAATGAATACGGACTTAATGCATCTGAGACATAGTATGTATAAAAACATAGTAGAACCAAGCAATAGAACAACGCTTATATTGTTGTTCTTCATCTTGAAATGAGACCTTCAACGATGCGTTTTGCTCATACCCTATACTAAATTCAAGACGTCCCTAGCACCGGTTTGAGCGGAATTCATTGCTTGCTGTTGAGCTTTTACATATTTAAGAAAAAATGTTTCAACTATTTTTTGTCAACTTGTTACATTGTATTGATCTAATTATACTATTGTTTTTTATATGCATGTCATACTTTATATCGTTATTAATTGTTGTAAATTTGCTGGTATTTAGAGAGCCCTAATAAAAATTATACAATGTCTAATTGGATTACCATCTTTAAATGAAGATTTGATGTAATCATTAAAGTATGTTTCAGAGTAATTATTTGAAAGAAAGTGCTTCGGAAGAAAAGTGGTGGCTTCGCATTTTAACCACCCCTTTTCTTACTCATGTTTATTCATCAGTTTATTAAGGCTATATGCATGAAATAGTTAACTAATGTATTTTTGTTCTACATGCGCAGAATTTTTCTTTTATATTGATCTTGTGTCAGATATTTGTTTACTTTTATTGTATAAGTACCGATTAGATTGTATTTTAAAAATTACCTGAGTTATCGATTTGTTGTCACTTTAAATATATTTTCTTACATCTTATCATTAACTGCTAATTGTAGCCGCGTGGTTGTATCAATGTCGTTTGAATACCTTGATATTACAGAAAGGTAGCGTAGGTTCGATCCTTGAACGGGGAAATTTTTCCTACATACATTTTGTAAAACTTGTCGTAAACTTCATTTAATATTTAAGTGAAATATACAAGAAGGCCAAATTTAAGGAAACGACATAGGAATGCATATGCATAAAATTAATGAGGTAGAAGTACTTAATTCGAAGTAAATAATTCGGGGTAAGTAAATAATATGAGGTAAATTATCAGTTAAAGTGCTTCGAATTCGAGAGAAACAAAGGAAAGAAAATAGAAAGATGAAATAGTCCAAGGCATTAAAGTGTCTTGAATGACAAAAGAAATGCTCGTAACAGGTCTTTAATATAATGTATTTTCATTATTATTATTATTAGTTACCTATGGATGTGAGATTGTCTACAAACATAAAATTAACTTGCGAAGTGTCACTGTCATACGGTGCCCGACAAAAAGACTAACAGTAGACACTTAAACGACCACCGGGCACTCATCAAGAAACTTGACATAATAAAATCACAAGATGTGGGCACTGTACACAGACTGATCCGGATAACATTTGGAAAGTAAAAACAAAACGAAATTAAGAAAGAAGAAGAAGAAAAAAATGCCAAAATTTGAAAGTATGATAGTGTATCTGAATGATATATTCTCTCAAGAACAATTACACCATAACTGAAATATATAGAGAGCATTAATCTCCCCTATGGAGAACCTTTTTACGGACTCCACGCTGCAGGAGAGACCATTTGTCAGAGTATGTTAGCATTACGGAAATATTCAATTTAGGCTATGAAACTGATTATATGTAAAAGTTATCACGCGGGAATATGGTGTGTGAATAAAATCACAGAGACGACTTGAGGATAGGCACCACCAAGTCCGAGTGTGATATCGGCTAATAATTGATGGAAAACCAATGTACATTCTTTAAAGTTATTTTCATGCTTATAATGTCATGAAATAAATATTCCATACTATAACTAGATATATGTGGCTAGTAGCCTACAAAGTTGGAAAGCTCTAGGTCAAATGGTCTTTGAGATTTGCTTTGGACAAGTTCAGGGTGACGAGAATAAAGAAAGATGGAAGAAACGAAACGCAACAAATTAAACAATAATTCTCCCAACTTAGCTTGGGAGTCCCAGACTTAATAATAATATACCATCGTTGATTTACGCTACAAATTTCATTAGATTTTTCACACAGTATCTCCAACAAGTTTGTAGTGTAATGATTAAGGTAGAAGTGTTCGTAATGATACAACCCTTGATAGAATCCTTCTACGCACATTATTAATTTTAATGATTTGAAATCATAATAGCAGTTTCTTTATATATGAGGTCTTAAGACGGTAACACTAAAGAGTTATGGTAAAGGCAGAATATAACAAATGAAACTATCCTAGATCGATTCTATCTATGAAGTATATTGTTATCTTGATAGTAAAACATAAGATTTTACAAAAAATCCAAAGAACTGAACAGTTTTCAAAATGTGGCCTTGATAAAAAAGTAAAAGTAAAACTATACTTTGTTCTTACCTGTGGTGCTCCGACTCAGATCATCCCTGCTAGAACATGAGCTGGGATGTAAAATACTAGTAAGTGAAATAGTTTTAGTTACATTCAGTGAAATTTCTTCCACTGATCAATGTCTCTCCTTTACAGCAAATATAGAAAAAAAAATGAAAACAAATGAAAAGACGACGAAATAATTGGATCCACTTCATAAGCACAATTACTTTTTCACACCAACAAGGTGAAGGACAGCAAAACATACTGTTTTTGTTTATTTTAAGCGAGATAAAAGAAGAGGAATCATCGTTTACAAATAACATCATATCCGATGTTGGTTTCCTGTTTTATGTAAAAACAAGAGGAAATATTACTCAATCACGCAAGTTCTGTCATCATTGCAGTGGCTGCCATATTGAAACCTATTCGCACTCTCGAAGCTATCCATCAATCGGTGGCGGACTATTTAAAGCAACACGAGTTTTCTTATTTAATTGGTGAATCTCGATCTACTAAATGATTAAAACCTTTCCTGTGATATAATTATCATAAGTGAGAATAATGAACATCAGTGAGTCCCTTAAATCAAATGTTTCCTTATCCATTTATTTTTATCTTGCCTTTGATTGCATTTTCCTTTCATTTTAAGACACTTATATTTACCCTATTTTAACGCACTTCTTGTAGCTTTATATATTATAATTTTGAACTTTTTTATTTTGAACAGTTTTTTTTATATTAATTGGTCACGGTAATTCAGGATGTTATCTAGGTTTACCCATGCTTCCTTATCATGTACTAGACTTTTTTTCTATCAGAACCATAGTTGTATACAATATTGTTATGATGCGCTTCCTTGAACTTAATATTCTTGATTACTACACAAAATAATTTCCGCGTGCTTTTTTTTAGTACAGAAAAACATTTGAAATTTTGATTTAAATGGATATCATATTTCTGTTATTATAGAAAAATATGAAAGGGTATAGAGTGAATGTGACAAAAACGCACACGATACATATTAGAAAACTCAAGTTTATCAAGGACAGGGCTTTTACTCCTGTCTACATCTTGATGTCGCCTGAGGGTCTTCAACCAGAGGTGAACAATATTCATCCCCTTAAGCGAGATCAAGAAGGCCCCTAGCAAGCACTTAAGCGGTATTCTTGACAAAAATGTTGAGCAACATCGATCGCAGCTAAAATATGTCATTTAAGCAATACATGTCGGGAGCGGTCAATGAGAAAAAAAAAGTAAAACCGGGCAATGTCTGCCTACAAATATTTGTCATTAGATAGCCCGACGAGAGACAAAAATGAGGACAAAAACGACACATCGAAATAGATGTAGGGAAATCTTGCAATGTAACTTAGGTTGAAAGGGCAAAAATAGTTTGGTGTACAGATTATAACATTTTAGTAAAAGCAATAAAAATATTGAACAGCCAAATTGAAAAAATAAATGAATTAGTAATCGTATGAGAAATTCTTACACGAACAAACACGCCGTAATTGTAATTTTATAAAAGCATACACCTCAAGCACGGGGAGACTTTCTACGGACAACACACAGCACGAGAGATAAACTCTGCAGCAAATAGAATAATATGAAAGAATATAGAGTGAATGTACATGTGACAAAAACGCACACGATATATAGAAATCTCCAGTTTATCAAGGACAGGGCTTGTCACAGGGAAGAAAAGCCCCTGTCCTTGATAAACTGGAGTTTTCTATGTATCGTGTGCGTTTTTGTCACATGTACATTCACTCCATATCCTTTCATTTTTTCTATTCTATTTCTGTCTACATCTTGATGTCGCCTGGGGGTCTTCAACCAGAGGTGAAAAATATTCACAACCTCAAGCGAGATCAAGAAGGCCCCTAGCGTGCACTTAAGTATACATGTACCGTTACCTGTTAACTCATGCAAAGAGAGAAGACAAATAGAGACTGTACTTGCTGTCTGATCCCATCCAATTATTACTGAATGAAGTATTAAGTTTCTTTAAAGTTTCTTATAAGAAAAATTTCTTTATTTTAGAGTTGGTCTGCTTTAAATGCAGGTATTTCAAGCATCATCAATGTCTTCATATTTGACTAGTGTGGAACGTTAAAATATGTTCATAATTCTATCAATCTCTTTAAATGGAATAAAAAAGATAACAGGAAACACCTACAATGGCCGAAAAACATAGCCACATGCTAGAAAGTAAATAGGAACTGCACAAGAAAAAAACCCACAATAAAAATACAAAAGACAAACATAAACAACGATAGGAACTCGGGACAGCCGGACTTGGTACCGGCACTAGCAAAAGCCAGCGGTAGGGTTAAACCGGTTTATGGGTACCCAAACCTCCCCTTTCTCTGTCCCGTTTCCC
>MJUU01008017.1:80965-173240 GCA_002080025.1 Modiolus philippinarum
TCAAATTCAAAACTCCCAATGGGTTTGGTAAAGAATCGTCATGTATTTCAGTAGACATCGGCAGTCACATGTATCTGCAAATATCTGCAATTGATTGGTTCTAGCAGTATTTTATTGTGACATCTCCGCCATAATGAATTGTAAAATATTAGTGGACAGGTAATGGCAAAATTTCGGAATTCATATATTTCTTGTACGATGATCTTATTGAAAAATCCACAGTTTGTGTATATGTGGCTTGCTTACATTTGATGCAATCTTAGTTTTCAGCCTCTTGTTTAATTATCTTATAATGACTACGGAACCCCATTCAGCAGAAATGTGAGAAGAAAGGGTATTTGTACAATATTGTAGTTCCAATACATTTTGTCGTTGCACTTTTCATATTTGAAAATAAAATTAATAATTTGCAAACATGTCATTCATTTTTTCTTGGGATACTTTATTTGAGGCTTGTATAGGATGGGTCCCAATATTCCAGTAAGTTTGGGCTAAAATATCCCTTTGAAAATTGAAGATATCCCAATAATTATTGAAACATCACATATCTCATGGTCAAAATATCCCATATCCCTGCCAGTTTTGTCTCAAATATCCCATATCCCATTGTTAAAAATCACAAATATCCCATATCCCAATATACCCTTTACAAGCCTCTTATTTGGTTAAATTCAATATTCTAAAATCTTACAATCTGTACATTTACTGATCAATCTACTTCTTATAACTTGCTTTAATTCAAATCTTTGTCATGATACGGAGATCATAATTCCATATTCCACTATATGCAACACTTTTAAACGGATGTTTCGCAGAAAAGTTTCAATATAATGTTTATGTTTGAAGCAAGAAATGCAAAAAACGAATTAAACAGAAATTTACTATTCTCAGATAATCGATATTTCGACATCAACCTTTGAAAGCATCTTAAATGACTAATACTCAATATTTTGACTACATTTTGTCATAAACCAAAATATACGATACGTTCATTTAGATGTGGGGGATGTAATATGTCTTGTATAGTTTATGGTTGCAAAAGAACTTTAGCCTCTTTCTGTTTTTAACTGTTATTGGGATAGGGGTGTTAGGAAGCGTCCATAGTTGACAATGTGGTTACCAACGAACAAAAACTCTGGTCTATTGCATCCAACCCATTTAATAACTGTTTTATTACTTAATTTATTGAAGAACATGTATTAGTTTTAATGTTCCCTCTAAAATATTTTGACTTGTTTACCCTAGAATGACATGTCGTCAAAATGGTAACCTGAAAATTAAAATTAACTGCAATCTCGGTATTTTTTGTATACATGTATACTTCAAATCACTAAACTTTTCACCATTATTTCAGTTTATCTCTTAGATATCAAATTTAAAAGAAGTTTACCATAATGATCACACTGCTTTGCAATTTGATATTTTATTCTGCACCTCTTTCTTCCAACGTACAACGGCGCAATTTTACTTACATATTTGCAAATATGTCATTCGCTTTCTCTTGTGATACTTTATGTGGTTAAATCTTATATTATAATATCTCGAATAACAAGCATTAGTAACAGCTAAATATACGTTTTAGCACTTGCTTTAATTCAAATCTTTGTCATAATACGGATATTATAATTCCACATTCCACTATATACAACACTTTCAAACGAATAAACAATGAAAAGATATGGAGTGAATGCAAATGAAACAAAGTCTTTACAAATACACGCTAGAACCATGCAAAGGAACAACGCTTTTATTGTTGTTTTCATATTGACTCACTATGAGACCTTCAACAATGAGCTTTGCTCTTACCTCATAGTAATTTCAACATTTAGACAAACACAGGGCACTCATCAAGTCGATTGTAAGGAAACTTGGCATTATAAAATAGTGAGATGTACAGCACTTTAGATATACAGCATTTAGAAATTACAAAAATAATGAATGCATAAATTTGAAAATATGAGAAATTCTCTCGCGAACAAAAAAACCATTACTGAAATTTATAGTAGAGCATACATCTTTACATCGAGCGTAGGTTTGATACGCTCCTTGGACTAAAATTCCTGATTACTACACAAAAATAATTTCCACGTGTCTTTATACAGAATTGTTGGACTTCATTTTGTATTAAACTAAAAAAATAATCTTAAAACGAAGAAAATGTGTGTTCAGGATTCCTAAACTGGAGGCTCAGATACTGATCCTGCATCGCTCAAATGACAAAGATGCTTTTACGCCATGCCTATGTTGATGACCAAAAATCTTTTTCCGATATAGGGTCATATGTTAAGCTATGTTCTCTACTGGCATCCATGTTTTTGTCAGATTCAATTGAAATAAGTATCCTTTGTTAAAATCTTTCCGTACATTACTCCAATACAGTTGAGTTAAATTTGCTTCAATGGTTTCAGAGTAGATGATGAAAATGAAGATTTTCGCATAGGATCCTATGTTAAACTATGTTCCGCGCTGGCCACCATGTCCTTTTATTGCATCAGAACAAAATGAGCAATCTAAGTGATGGATCTTCCATACATCATTCCCGTAAAGTTTGGTTGAATTTGCTTCATTGGTTTCAGAATGTGATTTTCCCATAGGGTCCAATGTTAAAAAATGTACTGCGCTGGCGGCGATCTTTTTATCCGATTGGAACGAAATGAGCAATCTTTGTTAAGGACTTTCTATTCACCATTCCTGCAAAGTTTGGTTATATTTGTTTCGGCGGTTTCAGAGGAAAGGATGAAAATGTTATTTTCCCATAGGGTCCAATATTAAACTTTGTTTCGTGCTGGCAGCCATGTTTTTTATCGGATCGGAGGAAAATGAACAACCTTTATTAAGGACCTTTAGTACATTATTCCTGTAAAGTTTGGTTGAATTTGCTTCAGTGGTTTCATAGGAGAAGATTAAAATGTGCATGGGGTCCAATGTTAAAGTATTTTCCGTGCTGGCGGCCATGTTTTTTATCGGATCGGAACGAAATGAGCAATCTTTGTTAAAGATTTTTAGTACACCATGGTTGAATTTGCTTCAGTGGTTTCAGAGGAGAAGTTGAAAATGTGAATAAAGTTAACGATCGGACGACGGACGCCAAGTGATTGCAATAGCTCACACTGACCCTGTGGGTCAGGTGAGCTAAAATTAAACAGTCTTAATAAAAATGCATGTGAATAGGGGGGGGGGGGTAATGAAAGTTAACTTTTTTATCATGTCTGTACTGAACTATGTTTAGGGTGCTGTCATCTATTGGACCATGCAAATCATTTATGTGTTGATCTCATCCACTAAAAATGCAGATCAAATCAGTTTCAGATAAATTACATGTAAGTTGTACCTGACAAACCTACAACAGATCTATTAAAACTTGCTTCCTCTTTAGATACTAGGACCATCTTTTTCCATTTATGGACGTCCGTTGTCCATTATGCGTCGTCTGTTAGCTTTTTGAAAGATCTCCTCTAAAGGTAAAAATTATTTCTCCGTTGAAAGTTGGTAGACAAATTCTTATAGGAGTAATTCTAAATTTTGGTTGGCGTCTTAATTGAGATATATATAGTTCTTGCGTTCTTCGAAAAAGGTTATTTTCAATTCAGGGGGTCGACAACTTTTCCGGTGGCTTCTACCCGATTTTTTTTCTCATGGACTTCGGCTCTTGACAACTCTGTTGGGGTAATTTTGTTATTACCACCATTTCATAGTGGTGATAATTATAACGGCAATAAATAACAAAATACCGAATTTGCTGTAAATTTCTTTCTTGCTTATGTCTCATCAGTGCAGATAAAATCAAAACATTGGAAATCCAGAATCGAAAAAGTGTACAAAAGCTAATAGAGAAAAAAAATAATCAAACAGGTCTAAACAGAAAGCCAAACTCAGCTGAGGACGGAACTTTCCTTGAGGGAGACACTCCTTAGTTTCAAACAAAATTTTCAAATTTAGATATTGTAAGTTTCCAAAACATCGGTTTCGGGCCAGTACCGAAGTACATGTACAAGACTACTGGGCTGGTGAATACCCTCGGTGACTAACAGTCCACCAGCAGTGGAATCAACCCAGTGGTAATAAATAACAAAATACCGAATTTTCTGTAAATCTATTTTCTGCATACGGCCATTTCGACAACTTGTGTCTCATCAGTGCAGATAAATCAAAAGATTGGAAATCAAGATATCGAGAGTTTTACATATCTGATACAGAACAAATAGTCAAACAGATTTAAACAGGAAGCCAAACTCAGCTAAGGACAGAGCTGTGCATGGCGGAGATACTCCTTAGTTTTAAACAAAATTTTCAAATTTAGATATTGAAAGTTTCCAAAACATCGGTTTGGGGTCAGCACCGGTGAATACCCTCGGTGACTAACAGTCCACCAGCAGTGGCAACGACGTAGTGGTTATGTGGTAATAAATAACAAATTACCGAATTTACGGTAAATTGATTTTCTGCATACGGCCAATAATTGATGGTGTTGCGTTCTGCCTCTTTTTGGAATTAAATCTTGATATTTTTCATTTCAATTTAGTACTTCCCTTGTTGCCAAAGTACATGTTTGATCGATTTTTTTCCTAAATACAATATGTACAGTAATTTGGAATTGATCAAATTAAAGATTTACTTAACGTCCCACTAGGACATTCAATAAACATATAATATATGGCTGAATTTCTAAGCTGCAAGAAAATAACGTAATAAATTATATGGAGTGTCTTCTTTTAGCCAGAACTACATTGTCACCACTATATAAATTTTTTATGAATTCAATTTATTATTTTATGACCAAATCTTTTCTTTGGGCAAGCAGCCAAATTTTGAAGAGAGAAAAAAAAATAAAATCTGGAATATTGCTTATTTTGTTAAGAATGGTTATGGATAAAAAAAAATAATAATAATACTCGTATAGGGAATACAAGGTAGTCTTAGTAACATACGTTTAAAGGTTGCATTTGCCAATTTTTAAAATTTTTTTAACCTGAACACGCAGAGATGCCTAACTGAACGGGCTGAATCTTGAAAAAAAAGTGTTTTTCATGTGTTTTTCCCGGCATATTGTAGCATGTAATTGTAAATTTCAGCCATTGTAGATGTTTCCTATTATCCCCCTTTAAAAAAGCTTGCCCTAAGTAAGACATTAAAGTATATCCACGTGAGTATATCAGTTTATAATCATTTTGGAATCCTTATTCAGACCTCTTGATTTTCTTTTTGAAAATCGAATACTTAACATATGTTGACAACAAAACTATTTCAAATTTATATACAAATGGTACATTATGGGTGCGGAATATCATAAAACGACACATTCTTTCGGCATAATTAAGTATTTTCTTTCTTCCATATCGTGTCATACTTTCGGCATTTTAATGGACTTAAACTAACTTTTTTGCAATAAACATTCAAATTTTGAAGAAATATACGACATAAATTTACCACGGGCTCGATATTGTATTTTATTACATAGATTGCGGTGAAAGATTGAAAGAAAAGTGATAATTAACTGTGAAATTAACTTCCATAATTTCACTCTAGGAAGTGACGTCACAATAGACGTTGTCAACGTTGTTGATGATTAACATAGAAAACGTAGTTCATGCAATGAATCTGAAATTAAACCGCTATATTCTATGTTAGAGGTCTCTATAATTAATATAATTAAAACAATAACTAATCCGGGATTCTGATTATCGAAAATAGTCAACTCATGATCGAAAAAACGCTGTAATTCACTCATGCGCTGCGCGCATTCGTGAATTACTGCGTTATTCGATCATTCGTTGAATATTTTGCGATAAGAACTTATATAGGGATTTCAAACAAGCATGTGATACAATGTAAGTGAGAACCGCGAACCGTTAGTCTAAAACCTCAAGATGAAGATTGTCTAATTGTTTAATAATGACAAGAGAAATCTTTTAGCTAAAATTTTTGTACAATATTTTAGTTTATGGACGTTTTGCAGTTGAAACTTTTATGCTTGAAATTAAAGAATTATTATGCAGAAATGTCATTCTTTTTTCGCTTGGGATGCTTAATTTGGTCAACCATTCCATGCCTCTAATAACAAGCAGTACATTTTCTCATAAACATTATTTGTAGCACTTGCTTTAATTCATTACTTTTATGCCACACTGTCTAAAGGGATGTTTTGCAGAAAGTTAATTGAATTATTTGGATGTTTAAAGAATGGAGTGTAAAAATCAAATTAACAGTGCATTTAAATGATAATATGTGTTGTATATGACAATGTTGCATAAATTACGATATATCATTATTTCGTATTTTAACAGCCATTTGTTGACTTAAACTCAATATTTTGCCTGAAATTGGTGAAAAATGGGAATTTTCAACATTTCAGATTCTTCTCAAGTTCACTGGTAAATCGTTATATTTGCCAAATCTGGAGGATGTATCTGCAGATAAGCCAATTTATTGTTCTAAGCGATACATTACTTGTTTTAAAACATTGTTAAGAAATACAAGAAGTGTTTGATGTGACTCTAATACCGAAAATCTAACCCCTACCCCAACAAATATTCTTTAAAATTGTCAATTTTTTGTCTATGTTCGCAAAACAATTAACTCAAACACGCAAAATGTGTTTTGAATATGACAATGTTGCATAAATTACATCACGATTTGGTAATTTAAAAGCCATAAATTTGTTGATTTAAACTCAATATTGTGCCCGAAATTGATGAAAAATGGGAATTTTCAACATTACAGATGTGGCCAAAGTTCACTGTAAACCCGTTATATATGGCAAATATGGAGGATATATCTGCATATATGCCAATTAATTGTTCTTAGCGATACATGAGTTGTCTTTAAACAGTGTTTAGAACATCAAGGGGTGCTTAATGTGACTCTGAATACAGAGAATCTTTCCCCTACCCCAACAAATTTTCCCTAAGATTGTCAATTTTTTGTCTATGTTCTCACAAAAATAACCAGAACACGCAAAATGAGTCTTGTATATGACAATGTTGCATGAATTACATCATGATTTGGTATTTTAACAGCCATTTGTTGACTTAAACTCAGTATTTTGCCCTAACTGATGTAAAATGAGAATTTTCGACATTTCAGATTTGTCCTAAGTATATTGGAAAATCGTAATATATGTCAAATCTGGATGATTCATCTGCAGATATGCCATTTAATTGTTTTAATCGATACATTAGTTGTCTGAAAACATTGTTTAGAAAAATAAGGAGTACTTAATGTGACTCTAAATGCCGAAAATCTTACCCCTACCCCAACAAATTTTCCCTAAAATAGTCATTTTTTTACCATATTCGCTTAAAAAAAACCCAAAACACGCAAAATCTACATAGCATATAACAATGTTGCATAGATTCTACCATGATTTGTCATTTTAAGCCCCACTTGTCAGCTTAAACTCAATATTTGGTGCTGTATACAGAGCAGGACATGCTTACACTTCTGGAGCACCTGATGTCACTCTGTTTTTTGAGAGTTCACACTGTTAGTGCTTTAGTTTTTTGTGTTGTATATGTAATGTTCGTGTGTTTTGTGGGCATGTGGTGTCTTTGGTCTTCTGTCATCTGGTGTTCTTGCTTTTGCCTTGTCTCTGGACTTTGATTTGTGTAATCTTGTTCTTTGTTCCTTCGGTACTCTACTGCCGTTGTTTGGTACAGAATTGATGAAAAATGGGAATTTTCATCATTTCAGATTTGTTCAAAATTCACTTTCAAATAGTTATATGTGGCAGATCTGGAGGATTTATCTGCAGATATGCCCATTCATTGTTCTAACCGTTATAAAGGTTATCTTTAAACAATGTTTAGAAGAACAAGAAGTGTTCAATATGACTCTAAATACTGAAAATTTTACCCCTACACCAAGAAAATTATGTTTAAAAATCCCCAGAATATGCCTGTCTGTTCATATATATGAACAAAACATACTAATATTTTACTTTCTTTTAAAAGAATGCGTTTTATATAACGCAATATGCAATTTTAACGCCAAAATATGGGTAAAATTGTATATTTTAGACGATTTTCATGAAAAATAGGAATTTTCAGCATTTCGGAATTTTACAGTATTCAAAGTTGAATTGTTGTATAACTGCCCATAAAACACGCAAATGATCTTATTTGTGATATATGGGAGTCTTTGTGTATTTTGGTGTTTGAAATAATATGTTATTGGACCTTTATACAATGTTTAAGCTTTTCAAGCTGAATTGAAATGAAATAAATTGTGTTGAATATTTGTGGTAAGGGGTAATATGTTTGTAATTTATGAGACTGTAGTTAGTCTGAAATGTTTAAAAGCATATTTTTCTAATGGCTTTTATATAATGAAAGGATATTTAATCAACATTTTCAAGTTATATATCAATTTCATGAAGTATTTGCATCTAAAAGTCATAACAGCGAAATTCTGAAAAACGGAAAATTCCCATTTTGCATACAATTTCGAGCAGAAGAGTAAAAAAGAGACCTTTTAAAAAGTTTAAATCTACTTAAATGATCATCTGCATGTCCGTTTTAGTGAAATACACGCTAGAATTCTAATAAAACATTATTTTTTTTATCATTTAGAGCCTGAATATTTCATATTTTCCCTTAATTTTTAGGGGAGGGGTACTAATTTTGACATTTCTGAACCTACAATATGACTGAAACTAAAATGTGTGCGCACGATTTGTTGCTAATATATCTTTTATCATTATCACATCGGCAATTATTAAATATATATTCAGATTTTTACGACCATAAAGTCAGAAAGTCGAAATTGTGAAAAATCTAAAATTCCGAAAATTCCCATTTTTTAAAAATTTTATGCCGATAGTCAAAATTTTATGGACTTAATAGGCATAAAAGCTAGATCAAATGACGAGTGTTGTTAATTTGAAAGGAATTGACAGCCTAAAATCGTCATTTTCGCAATTTTTTTGCAGAGGGGGGGGGTTACATTTTAGCTCACTTGGCTATGCCAGGGTGAGCTATTGCCATCACTTGGCGTCCGTCGTCCGTCCGTCCGTCCGTCCGTCGTTAGCTCACTTTCAGAAATCTTCTCCTCTGAAACCACTGGGTCAAATGGAACCAAACTTCCACTGAATCATCACTAGGGTATCTAGTTTCAAATTTGTTATTTTCCATGTCTTACGTCAAACAACATGGCTGCTGTTACTTTAAATAGAACATAGAGGTAAATTACAGTTTTTCGCAAATAACTCAAAAACCGTTACAGATATCAAACATCTGATATAGTGAAAATGATCAGCATGAGAAGATCTACCCATGCTGAAATTTTGAAGAAAATCTGATGACCCATCTTAGAGTTATTGCCCTTTTTCCGTAAAATTTTCAAAATTTTGATGTTTTTTATTTTCTATTAAAAAAACTATAAGAGATAGAGGTAAAGTTTAATAGCAAAAATGTTAAGCATGTTAAGGTCTACCCACATGGAAATTTTGAAGAAAATCCAAGCACCTATTTATGAGTTAAGGCCCTTTATTGGTAAAATTTTTCGTGATTTTATAATTTTTGTCCTATATTTCAAAAACGCTTTAGGACAGAGGTCAAGTTTAAATTGCAAAAATGTTCAGCATGTCAAACACTACATTTTATTGAACACATTCAAGTTTTCTGACCTCTTCCAAGATGGCCGCCAGCGGGGAACTTAGTTTACCATTTGACCTAATGGGAAAATTCATACAAAGAACTTCTTGAGAACCACCAAATGGATTTGAACCAAACTTTGCATGAATGATGCTGATGAGGTGCTGACCAAGTGTTGTTACTTTGGTGCCGATCCATCATCCAACATGGCCGCCAGCGGGTATCTTAATTTTAACATTGGATCCTATGGGAAAATGCATACAAAGAACTTCTACTTGAGAACCACAGAATTGATTTGAACCAAACTTGGCATGAATGATGCTTATGAGGTGCTGACCAAGTGTTAGTATTTTGGTGCCAATCCGTCATCTTACATGACCGACAGCATTGGACCCTATGGGAAATGCACAAAAAGATCTTCTAGAGAACTGCTGAATGGATTTAAATCAAACATGACATGTATGATGCCTGTCAGGTGCTGACCAAGTGTCACCAGCTATGAACTTAATTTAACAAAAGATATTTTTCTTGTGAACTGCTTAATAGATTTAATCCAAACTTTGCATAAATGATGCTTATGAGAAGCTGACCAGGTGTTATTACTTCGGTGCTGATCCATCATCCAACATGGCCGCCAGCGATGAATTGGACCCTAATGGGAAATGCATACAAAGATATCATGGAAAACCACTGAATGGATTAATTTAAACATTGCATAAATGAAACTTTTGAGATTTTGACCAAGTTTGTTACTTTGGTGCTGATCCGTCTTCCGACATGGCCACCAGTAGCAAAACTTAGTTTAACATTGGACCCAGTAGGAAATGCATAAAAAGATCTTCTCCTCTGAAACTGCTTTAACAATTTCAGTAGAATTTTAATATGACAGTCCTTGGGTGACCCTCTTCAAAGTTTTATGTTAAATAGCTGCCAGCAGGGAACGTAGATTAACATATAGGCCCCTTAAGTTTGGAAATCTTCTCTGAAACTGCTTCAACAATTTTATTTAAATTTTATAAAAAGTTTCTGATTTTTATGTACATGCACCACCAAAGATGGACCATCAATTGGAAATTATAGAGCTGCATTGGACCCAGGTGAGCGATACAGGCTCTTGAGAGCCTCTTGTTTGTATCTCCAGATCAAGAAAATGGCGTAAAGTGCCCATACTTGAGTTTATTGTAAAGGGTATTAGAATAGCTTTAATTTGGTACCAAATTTCGGTACATATTACTTATCCTTAAGCAATTATGGAGCTTAAAAGATGAAACTTAGGTTAAAACGAAAATACAAGAATTTTTCGTGGTGTAGTATAAAAGTGGCCCTAAGTGGCCCTATACTGTCTATGCGTGCAGGCTATGTTCGTGTCAACATGTTTTATTTTGAAGAGGGGATATAGGGGGACTGAAAAAAAAAATCGGTCTAGATGAAAAAAGGGGGGATGCACGGAAAGTGATTTCAACCAATGGCCTAATACCAAATATAGGTCTCATATACCAGTTACGACGTTGCCATTTACTTCAAGGCTAAATCGACCATTTTCCACTGTTTGGCCTCAACATATAGGTTTAGCTTGACCTTTGAGTTGTAAATCATTTCGAAGCATCCACATCTGCCATAAAAATATGGGGTGAACCGTTAAGATTTTTCGCAAAATGGCACCGAATAAAAATATGAAATAAACAATAATATTTACATTTGAAAAACACTTGCTTCCCAGTCCTTGTCAGGGCCTTATAAAATATAAAAGTGACAACAAAAGTCCGAATCGATCAAAGGAAGAGACCAGTAAAATCCGTATAACATTCGACTGAATCAGGGGAACACATTCCGACACAGAACATTTTTGGCAAGCCGTCATATTCCCGACTTGGAACGGGCATGTTATAAATAAAATGGTGGGTTAAACCAGGTTTATTGATGCATCAACCTCTCGCTTATATGACGACTAACTATAGCTTCTGTGTGCCCAGATTGTGTTAATTGTCAAAGCCATAATATTTTCAGGGCGCGCTACACTATTTCAATACGCCAATGTTTGAAAAAAGTACTATAAAAAATAGTGCCTTTTAATTTGTAGTGATTCCAGCCATTTGATACATGTTATAATCAGCAAGATCATAGAATATTTCTAGGTGAATGACGGAGAGCAAAGAACAGTTGAAAAAAACATGATAGCTAGAACAGATCGAATGAAATACGACCAAATACCGAAAATTCTCTGTTGCGACTATGTACAAAATTACCGGAACGTTTCAATTCCATTTTATTTTCTTATTTGACATACAACATATGGTTTAAATGTATTTCTCTTATGATGCACGCTTATTATCTATTCCTTGCATGAATAGTTATTTGTGGTACATAACGAGACTTTGAAGCTGGAGTTAGATATGAACTTGTTGAATCGCTTTTACAGGAATTTCATTGGTCGAGCGTCAAGTAATAACACATCACGCGTGATGTGCTATTATTTTTTCGACGTTTTTATTGGACCACTGTGAAATCTCGCTGGCCGTGATTAACGTTACCTAGCAACGGTGTTGTTGTTTGAAACAAAAACAGCAGTTCGGCACTGAATATTATGAAAATCATAAGAGAAATAGTTTTAACAACTCGAAAAAATTGTATATCGCTGGATATCAACTCTCGTTATGTAATTTCAAATATAGTAAACTCGCCAAAGGCTCGTTTATTATATTTTGAAATTACATAACTTAAGTTGATATCCATCGATATACAATTCTTTCTCGTTATGAAATCTATAATTATTTTATCGTGTTGGTGATCTGTTAGCGGAAAACAAGTTCCCGCACCTGGGAAAATTCATTTCTATATTATGGGAATTTTTGAAATCCCGGAATAGATGATTTGCCAATTAATTAAGGTCCATGCAAGTTCTAGTCAAATTTTTTTTTTTTGGTCAAACCTTGAAAGGGAAATTACTCCTACACCGGACAAACAAACATTAAACACGCACACTTGTTTTAAAGTACGGTCTTCGTGCTTAGCCATCCTGGACAAATTAATTCCCTACACAATATTTATGATATTCTGCGGTAAGTTAGCATATTTTCGATTTTTTTTAATCCTTTCCTACTCAATGAGAAGACAGTTCAAGTTAGTACAGTTGTTTATTTTTTTACTTGAAACAAGTAGCACTTTAAAGAATGGTAAGTGCTATTGGGGATTGGGTTTTGAATTATGTTGCTGGCTAAACGTCTGCTAAAGATTAAACTATCATAACGTTTAATTAAAAATGCTTTATTTTTTGGTTGGTTTTTACAAGCAGGGAACCATTCTATCCCTTGAGATTTAAAAAAAAGTTACCTCCCTTTTCGGTTTCGCTAAATTCATTCTGTTGATCGCAGAACTGGCAAATGGTCTATTTAACAAACGAGTCAATGGGAGGCCGAATTAGTGGTGTGCCTCCTGTCAAAACTTAGAATTTTTCTCTAATATGTAAAATGGTTTTGTCGTTCGATGTACAAGCCGTACAAGATGTATAACGCACTCAGTAAAACAATATTTATACACCAGCTTTAAATATGACAGTTGTCTCAATAAATATACATAATCAGCTTTCAAAAAAGTATTCTCATGATATTCTAACTGAATTGATAAACATTTTAGCACTTCAAACATCCTCTTTTCAAATTATAGATTTTTTAGGAACTTTATGACTGAGGGACCAGTTGACCCGGAACTGGTTAATGAGACCATAAAGTATTTTCAGTTGGATAACCCCGTATAATTCCTTCAAGGGTGTAATAGTCCCATTTCCCACCCCATTTCCGTAAATACAAATATTATGTCAACATTATTTACTGAGAAGAACTGAAACTTGATAAAGCTAACAATGATTCCTAATGGCAGTCAGTTATACCCCCGCTAATTGAACCATGAATCAATATGACAAGAGTGAATTTAAGCGTGTGTGGACACAATACAGTTGAGGACACAGAACAAATGTGGACACAATACAAGTATGGACACAATGATACACCCCGCTCCTTTTTTTCAGAAAATATACAAAGATGAATTATCTCCCCTTCAAAATTTGGGAAGCAATAAATTAACTTCAAGCACATCTTCAGGTGGTGTACTACAACTGTGTAACATTTCATCAAAATCCAAGCAGCTATTTAGGAGAACATGCGCTGACAAGATTCGCCCCCCCTTACCGAGAAAATATTCAAAGATGAATTATCTCCCCTTCAAATTCAAAATTTCGGACAGCAGCCATATAACTTCATGCACATCTTCAGGTGGTGTACTAACTGTGTACCATTTCATCTATATCCAAGTATACGTTTAAGAGAACATGCGCTGACAAGGTTCTGTCCCCCTAAAAAAAAATCCAAGAGGAAATATCTCCCCTTCATAATTTCGGACGGCAACCATATAACTTCATGTACATGTTCAGGTGGTGTACTACAACTGTGTAACATTTCATGAAAATCCAGACGGCCGTTTAGGAGAACATGAGCCGACAAGATTCGTCCCCTCCCCTTTTCCAGAAAATATTCAAAGACGAATTGTCTCCCCTTCCAAATTTTCGGCAGCAATCATATTACTTCTTGCACATATGTTCAGGTGGTGTACTACAATTGTTTCACATTTCATCAAAATCAAAGTAGCCGTTTAGTAGAACATTCGCTGACAATGTACATGGACGGACGGACGGACGGACCGACAGACGGACGGACAGGGTGATTCCTATATACCCTAAACTTTGTTTGCCAAGGGTATAATAAAAACTCAAATTTACGATAAAAGAGAGGAGTTTGATTTCCGTATTACCAATTTCCCTTTTCTTGCTGGGAAGTTCCTCTAGCTCCATCCTACGGGGTTTGTATTTCTCAACCGGTACACTTCGCACGCGTTTGTTCTACTCTCGACGACTTTAATGAACGTAACCTTACTATCACATTCAAACTTTTGCATAAAGGTTACATATTTCATGAATTGATAAACACTTTTAAAAGAGTGTAGCAGAAGTACCAAAATATAAAGTCACTCGCAAACAAATTATTACTAAGAGCATTTTCCATCCTCGATTGTACGGAAATGTTGTTAAAAATACCAGAAACTGATTAAAAATTTAGAAAAACTGGGACGTGACTTAAAGTTTAACATTTTTTACGTAATAGGGGATATCGACAAGATCTTCTTGGGATCCAATGACATGAGAGTTTTAACGCATACTGGCCTCTCACTGGACTTTACACTGGCAATGTGACGAGTGCCATGCGTGGAGCAGACCATGCTTACCCTTCCAGAGCACCTAATGATATCTCAATTTTTGTAGGGGTTCATAGTGCTAGTGCTTTAGTTTTGAGGCGTTCTTGTTCATTTTTGTTTGTTTTGTCCTGTCATACTGTCAAAATTCGTGTTGGATATGAATTACCGTGATTTTTGACTTTGTAATTCCCCCTTTCCTCATTTTTGCTTCGATATTCGTTTGCCGATGTCTACTGAAATACATGATGATTCTTTACCAAACTGTTCTGGAAGTTTTGAGTTTGATTTTTCTTCCGTAATGCGACAGTGTTTTACCAACAGACTAGGCTCCTTGTAGTAGTCGGCAGTTTAGCGGCGAGTACTCTTTGACCCATCTTTCTAACTTTTCCTTTTCAAGATTGTGGTCATGGAGTTAGTAGTCTACCTGTTTTGAGATTATATTCGTATGTTTATTATACTATGGGGAAACGGGACAGAGAAAGTGGAGGTTTAGGTACCAATAAAATGAGTTAACCATACCCCTAGCTTTTGCTAGTGCCGGTACTAAGTCCGGCTGTCCCGAGTTCCAATCGTTTTTGTCTTTAATTTGTTTTTTTTCTTGTGCAGTTGCTTGGTACATTGTGGCATGTGACTGTGTTTTTCGGCCATTGTAGGTGTAGCCTGTTATCCTTTTTATTCTATTAATATTGAAAGCCTGGCGTGTTTTAACTTGCATATCTACTTTTGGTTCAATGTAATAAGCTGCTTAATACCTCCAAGTGAGAAAACAATATTGGCTAAAAACCATATTTGAATTATTGTTATACATGTTTTATTTTTAAGTTTTTAGTCTTGTACATAACATTCGAAGTCTTCGTTATGCAATAAATCTCTTTTTTCCTGAAGTTTTCGTAATTTTCCTTGATGAATATTACATGTAGTGACAACTTTATCCGAAATATGCAAATGATTGTCAGCTTAGATAAAACTTAAGAATTAATGTCCTGTCAGAGTTCCCATAAGAACTATTTTCAGTTTCAGCAAAGGATTTTACAGCAATAGTTATAGGTAAATGAACGCCGAGGTTTAATAGAAAAGAATACAAAAGAAACTAATATTTTACCAATACTCTAAGTTGCTTTTGAAGTCGTCTTATTTTTGTGAGATATACACCGTGCTTAACTTTTATATAAGTATATCGACAAAAGCGTTTGGGTCGCTTTAGATTAAAGTTCTTCACGAAAAGTAATTTCGGGAATTTTCCATTATTTGCAATGGATTATCAATATTTGAATTTCATTCCTTTATTTGTTAAAAAAGGAGATTTGAGAAATAAATAGCTATCTTCAAACACAAACGAAATTTCATGAATATCAAAACAAAAATTCGAACTGAATACAATTCAAACTGTTATAATTATAATATACACTTCATGAGAATGAAAGACGTTTTCCATTTTCGATAGCTGTCATTCCAAACCGATATATCTAAGCTCTGTCGATTAAGCCTCTATATGCTGACATTTACGTTAAACTGACATAACAAATAGACAAAACTGGTTTTAGTGCATTAAAAGGTGATTTATAGGTAGTAATATAAGTAATCTAAGAAAAATATTTCATCTACTCATATACGTTAGGTAGTATGAGAGTTACTTGCATTCATCTGCACATAAACAAACTCATTAAGAATTCTTCTACCGCTAGGAGATTTCAAAAGCAGATTAAAGACCAAAACAAATATTATTTCTGTACATTAAATCATTACTACTCCTTCCCAATCTGAATTCTTGGAATCCATTGATACAAAAGTACATAACTGCTTTCGTCCCTATACAAAATAGACCAATACACGGCTGTAAATAACTGGTTCACTTTTCTGGTTGATATTTTGAGTACTCAGTTTTGAGTAAAATCGATGGTGATATTTGATTATCAAGCTACTGTAAGGTAGGCCGCTCCAACTAGATACTTACTTTACATTAGACATCAAAATACAGACGCCTTTCTATTATTTTGGATGGACTAAATTCGCTAGTGTCGTGGTTTTTGGTTTTCACTTTTCAGTCTTTGATAGTTTTGGAGAGGTTTTTTGGTTATATATCTTTCGGTTTATGGTGTACCTATTTTTGTTTGATCTGCTTTTGAATAAATTAGTTGTCGACATGGCTTTCTTTAAGTAATTCCGGTATTTAGGTACAATGAAGAGACATTAGTTGTCGAAATACGCATTTTCAAAAACTAAATTCACAGTAACTTCGGTATTTTGTTATCTGCTTACAATCACTGATGATCTGTTGTAAGTTGTAAAATATAAAAATACACAACAAAGATCTGCATGATGGAATATAGATATTGTTTTGACAACAAATGTATAGTTTGTTGCTTCTTTCCTTGAAACTAATATGAAAAAGATTTTTTTTTGGTGACTAGGTGACCCCTGTTTTAATTCTTTATAATCTTAAAACATATCTTTACCAGCACACTAACAAATTTGAATGAAATTTCTTATTAACATTTTATATCTCTTGGGTTGAGCTTATGACAAAAACACAAGTTCAATTCACATTCAAATCTCAAAACATCAGTGACCCCTTCTTATTTCTCCAAAATTCGGACAGTTCTACTAGATGTAATCAAACTATTTCTTTAATATTCCTAACTGACCAAAGAACATCCGATGAAGTTTGAAAACTGTTATAAATAGAAAATTAGTAAACATTTCATCAGTAATTACATGATGATGCTATTGTGTATCTTTATATCTTCGGAAGTCATTATTCTTTTAGAAGTCACTTTTATATAACATCCCTGAGTTCCTAATTAGTGTATCAACGGATTTTAATCTAAACCCTTTAATGTTAATTTCCTTCATGATACAAAGATTCATTTTATCTTATTAGAAAAAGAAGTTATCGGATAACAAAATTACCGCAGTTACTGAAAATTAGTTTCTATCCATATGCAGAAACTGATCAGGAGGTGAACGGCACATCAAAATTTTGAACTTAACCTTTTATGGTTTGAATGTCGTCCTTAAAAGAAACCCTGGAAGCTTTTTTACATAATCTTTGAGTTCAATAGAGAGATTTTTCTTGACTGGTTATTTAGTGGAAAATTTGGCGGGAAAATTTTGCCTTACTTTTCCCTGTACAATGTAACCAAATTTCAAATGATCATATTTCAAAAGGCAAAACCAAAAAACAATATGATTTGTCAAAACAATTTATTGGAGGTTAGTTTTATTTACATGTGTATTTCCATGTTCAAAAGTTTATGTGTGATTCATTACTATTTGTTCTTGTGTTTGAAGCAGATGGGTGCTTCAGATTCAAATTCAAAAGATGTTTTCATAAGTTAGTTTTTTTTTGAAAAAAAAATATATAATGGGTCGGTCACCGTGATTGTCTTCAGAATAAGCTCAATACAAACATTTGAATATTTGTAATGAATTAATAGCGCCAACAACAAAGCTAATCCATAATTTGTTAATATTTTACTCATATGCTAGCTCCCTTTAAGGTAATAAACGCATGAAAAAAACCTGTTTTTGCCGTCCATTTTTTTTCATAGCGATATTTATGAAAAAATCGATTATCTCACTTTTTTCAAACATTCATTTCCAGAATATTTTACTATCATTTTATCATATCACCCCTAATTAGTAAAATACATGTACATTAACTAGTATTGTGGGCATATGGTGTTCAAATATTTCACATTCGAACAATAGCAAGTTTATGTTTTCCAAAGACACAACTATTTCCCGACGCGAAGCGGAGGAAAAAAGTTGGTGTCGAGGGAAACCATAAACTTGCGTTTGTTCGAATAGCCAGTAAATAGGTGTTTTATTGAACTGGAAAAAAACATCAAAGGGGCGCATTGCATTTGCGCCAATTTTTGAAAAGTGGGGTATTTCATTTGCGCCACTAGTTTGTATTTCATTTGCACCATTTCTCAGGTAACAATTTTGCAGGTAAATTTTCTGGTAAATGGAACTGGAAACAATAATCTATATACAATTTAATATTGAATGCACAACTGGAAAAAAATTTAATATATTTTTAATATTAAAAATTAAATATATCAAAATTATGTAGAATTATCACTTCACTGGTTCGTTTAGATCATATAACCGGCTAAGTTGGGATGTTGATACTAAATAATATATATTTATTTTCAGTGGTTGCGTAAATTTTTCTTTATCTATATTTAAAATATTGTTATGGTACTATGAACCTTTAATGATGATTGATTGTACATTGTTACGAATGGGGTTATAACAAAATTACCTAACAGAATTGTCATGAGCCGAAAATCAAGGGGAAAAAAGACAATACCGTTTTAAGTAAAATGTCCTGCCTGAAACTCCACTTCACACTCTCCGTGATGAGCAAGTAAAGCTGGCAAACAGAAGAGGGAAATATAAGTAAAAATTATAAATGTTAAAGTATTTTTCTTTTTATCTATACCATTTACCTGCAATTGGCGCAAATGTAAAGTTTTTATTTTGGCGCAAATGAAGTACAGTTTGCGGCGCAAGTGAAATACTTATTGGCGCAAATGCAATGTACCAATGTGAATAGTTTATCGTCCTATTTAATGAGCAGTAAATAATTCACCGACATATTTAATGACCAGTCAATAGTCATTGAAACTATTGACTGGCAAATAGCCTGTTTATTACAAATGTAAAAAAAATAGTAAAATTATCAAATAAACAATTTAAATAGAAAATACATATTGAGGTAAAATAATTACTAGAAAAAGGAAGGGAAACGGGGAATGTGTCAAAGAGACAACGACCCAAAGGGGAGTAATAACAACTCAAAGCCACCATAAGATGTTTAATGAACGGCGAGGAAACCCCACATCCAACGGCAGGTCGGAGAAAGAGTAATCAAGTTCATCGAAATAAACATCATCCTACACTCCTATAGACATAAAGTAAACTAACTAGAAAACAGACAAGACACACAGAGGCTTAATAAATTTCCTGACTTATGACAGGTGCAAACCTGCTGCGTTGGGGTTAAATTAGTTTTATTGGGCCCAAAACTATTTGCATGCAAAAAATATAGAAAATACTAAATGATTTATATTTCATAAATCAAGAAAAGCTGAAGACTTCTAATTTACAGTACGATTGTGTAAGTACAATGTATATCGGAAAACGAATACCGAAGCAAAAATGATGAAAGGGGGAATTCGAAAAAACATAATCCAAATCATGGCAATTCATATACAACACGAATTGAAATAACATGACAAAGACAAAAGCACAAAATATTTAAACAAAAATGAACAACAACGCCACATAAGCTATGCAGTTCTACATAGAAATCAGCAAAACCTGACACCTTTCCTTTATACGGATTTCAATTTACATACTGTTAGTTAGCATTTACATCCTCACTAAGCCAAGTACTCGAGACAGTTAGTTTTGCTGTGTAAACCGAAAAATGGAAGACCTTACTTATAGGAGATAAACGAAATCAAATTTTGTAAAGTTTATTGTCTTTTAAAGGTGAACCGAACACCAAAGCATTAAAATAAAAACAAGTGTACTCACGGTCTACTTGCAATTATAGGGTGAAGAATATTCATGCCATTTATGCCATTTTGCATTAAATGATTGAAATTTATCTTTTCAAACGTAGAATCTCAATTTTTTTCTGAACATTTATACATTATGAAAATAATAAGGTCGTCGAGTTCATGCTTGTTCGAAATCTATAAGAAACCTATGCTTTCTCTAAAATTCTCTAGTAACATGTCGTTTAAAAAATACTGTCATCAGTAAAAGTATGTAAATATGTCGAGAAATCTAGTTTAAAGGTTAAGATATGGCAAGTGAAGCAAAAGAGTAGTGGCCGAACAATATTGCTCAAGTAAATTTGACTCATTTAATTCCTTAATTCTTCATAATTTTTAGACCCTATTAGTAATTTGTTCTTTTTCAGCTTTAAGGTGTCTACAGGGTATTAATTTCCGATTATAGAATTTTGTGAAATTTTCTGTGTAGAAACATAATTGTATTATTGTTCAAAATGTAAAATAAAATTTGGGGGTCACCGTGCATTTAAGCGCAAAAACTGAAATTGAAAATTTCAGGATTTTACATAGAAATAATCAGCCGGAAAATGATTATATGAGAGGATAGCTAAAAAATCCATTATAGCTTTTGATCATACTTTGCATGTGTTTAGCAATCATTATATAGTTTACATATACAAAATAAAAACTAGGGGTCACCGTTGAAATATCTGAAGTGAATTGCAACATATAATTTCTTTAGTGATATCTAAAAATTCTTTCTGTTCAAATTATCTTCCTTGCATAATTTCTGTCTTCTGTAAATCCAGCAACAGATTTGAAGTTCGTGTGTTTTAGTTCACGTTTTTGGAATGAAAATGCTATAAAAGTGATGAGGAATAAGAATTTTAAATATTTTGGAACTTCTTATACATTTTAAATAAATATTTTACTAAATTCTTTAATGAATGAACCTAAATGAACAAGTATTAGACAAAAATGGCGGAACAATACCATTGAGACACCTTTACACATATTTGTTTATTGATTTTTAAATGGTTTGATCTGCACTGAAGATACATAACTTGTCGAAATGACTTTATGTAGAAATTAACTTGGTCCACGCCCGAGGTTATTCACCAACCCAGAAGCCAGTTCTTCGGTGCTGGCTCAAAAACCGAGTTTTATTTTTAAACTTGGAATATCTAAATTTAATGAAAATTTATTTAAACAGAGGAGTATCTCCCTCGTGCATTGCTCTGTCCTTACCTGGTTTTAGTTTTTCTGTTTCTACCCTATTGGTAATTTGTTGTATAGCAGCTTTTACACATATTTCGGTTTTTTGATTTCCAAATATTTTGATTTGATCTTCACTGAAGAGACATAAGTTGTCGAAATGGCCATTTGCAGAAACTTGTTTCACATTAATTTCGGTATTACGTTAGTTGTTCATGTCGCATACCATTTATAGAGAGTTAATATATCAATAAAATGTTAGCTTCTTTCAGATGTTTTGATTAACAAAGCAAGCTAGAAAATTGCCCCACCTAATATTGTGTTGTTAGTGCTTAAAAGGAAAATTACCGAAAGGACCAAAGATGATCTTTTTTACTCATAGCACTGTCCTAAGCTTATTTTGTGTAACTCTTTGATTTAAAAAGAAATGAACTCAAGATATTCTGAACTTGCTGAATGCTCGCATGAAAAATTCATCTTGTTTTTATGTAATCAGAAGAAAATATATAGACACATATATCCTATGTTTGAATTTACTGTTTATTATGCAACTTCGATATTAATTTTTTTTTACTTTTGTTAATTATTTGGACAATGCATTTTTTGGGGTTAAAAATGCACATATATTCTCCATATTGAACAAAAAATAGGATGGAATTTTCACTCGTATATCAGACCGAGATCATACTTTAACATGATATTTTTTTAACAAGACTGAATTGCTGTAAACAAATTAGACAATGATTAGACAAGATATTAGGAGCTAAATGGTAAATAATCAAACGACTGCATTTACTGATATCATAATAAGAATATGCAGCATGGAAAATTCCTTTGTTCAAATATAACCTTGCGTTTCACAGAATTTTACTACAATTTTATCGAACTTCTAACCCCTTAAAGCTTCATTCCATGTATTGCACGTGGTATATGTCCTTGCTACTGATTTTGACCCCCATCCCCATTTCTATATTTTCGGTCATGAATACTTCTCTCAGACTATTTTTGGATTATGGCTTTCCATAACATGTACTTCAAACATAGCTATGCAAACTCCATTTTACAGCTTTTTCTTATAGTCGTCTTCATAACTTCTTGACCCCTATCGAACATCAATTTATTAAAGACCTATAGGCAATAAATCTATTACAATTAGACATAAGACATTGGAATAAAAGTATGACAGATGTCAAACAGGAAGAAAATATCAATCAACATATTCACTTTTAGGATCGTACGTGATGCTGCTAAGTGCTTGTATAATATTTTTAATGTGATAACGCACAGTAACTGCCATTTAATAGCATTGTATCTATTTGTTTATTAGGTAAATATAGATAATGTTCCAGTTATTTTGCACTTACACCATATTCAATTATAATTATTATATTAGATTATATGTCTCAAGACGGAAGCATACATAATCCGAAAGAACAAAATTATACAAAAAATACTTTTAACCAAACGCTTGTTATGGAGAAACAGACCTAAATGAAGTAAAAAAATGAAATGAAAAAGTAAGAGTGTTTTATACTCATCTGATTATCGACAGAACAAGGTTGTGTCGTACACTATTTGTACAATATTATGCAGAGAAATCATTAATTGTTGGATGTTGCATGGATCAGTCTTTCAATTAAGAAAGACAACATCTGACACTTAGTTCAAAGAACCCACTAGGCTTCACATAGATCCACGTAAACGTAGAGAAGACACCTAGTGGTCACTACAAACCAATCACTAGTGAGAACGTTAACAAATATAACAGAATTATATGATCAAGCCATTAATATAACTGAAACCACCATAAAACCATATTACCATAAATCAATCCCTCGAAAAGATTACATTTGGTCAAAAGTAAACTAAGAATGCATGTATAAGGAGCTAGAAAAATTCGCTATCCAACTATGAATTTAAAATAAAACAACGGAGAATTAAAGATGTGGCTTTCATCTATGAACTACCATGGATGACACAACAAATCTATAAAATGCCAAAGAAACAACAAACCCTTATTCAAGTAACAAAATACCGAAGTTACTGTGAATTTAGTTTCTGCATTATGCACATTTCGACAACTTGTGTCTCTTCAGTGCAGATCAAATCAAAAGATTTGAAATCTTTATACCGAAATATGTGTAAAAGTTGAGATTACCAAGGAAACCGAACAACCGAACCCAAAGATCTAAGTCATAGTCAAACTAACACCAATATCAAAAGTCTTGTTGACGAGAAATAAGAAAAGCAGAATCTTCTTACATCAATAAACCAATAAAAGATGGAGTGAGTGAATATAATTCCAAAAAATGGAAATACGTAAAATGAAGAAAGATACCAATGCAGTATTACAACTAAAAACCTGGTCAACTTTTGAATGACAGTAAAAAGAAGGACCAAAACTCTTGCTTGAACAATTTTCAATCACTCCTTACTAAGAAAACAACATAACAACTACCCACCATCAAACTGGAATTAAAAATGGAGTCACGAAATTTCTGCAGTAAAATCATGTCCATCTCAAGCGTCATGTCCTTACAACATCCCGAATTCCAAAACCGCTTTAAAATGTAAAATTGATTAAAAAGCAGGATAACGGCCGAGCAGCATCAACCCGAGAACATGGCCAACTAAAGAAATGGCAGTGAAGAGAAGGTCAGATCTTGCTTGAACAATTTCTTTTACTACGAAAACAGAGCACGATTTTCTTCTATCAAAACCCGTGTTAATTAATTTTGCCAATATCCTACTGCCGTTCTTTCAATATTTCAAGTACCACTGGCGATATCGCTTGTTTTCCAATCCATTTTTTGTATGTAATGGTGTATTATTTGAATAAACTTAACCAAATGTTACTTCTTTTGTTTAAAAAGGAAATGCTGTCAAGTTTTCAATCTTGACAATAACATTTGAATTGAAAAAAGTCACCAAAATCCATACATTTGCTTACAAATACAGTTAGACTTAAGAAGGAATAAATAACCAATTTTTGCAAACAGGAACCTACCGTTAGGATGTCTTAAGCAAATTCTGCAACACTGCCCCTAAAGAATGCCGTTCAATCGCATATATTTCCCTCTTACGACCAATTGTTGAATTTGGTGATATTTCCCTCTTACGATCAATTGTTGAATTTGGTGATATTTCCCTCTTACGATCAATTGTTGAATTTGGTGCAATAATTCCATTTACTCAAAAGGAAATTATCCAACTAGAATCAATATAACGAAGATAAGATCGAAGTCAAGAGAACACGGATGCCCTTTAAAGATGCGATAGGATTTGCCAACATCACAGACTCGACGCCAGCAACAACTGTTAATATTTAACTTAAAATGGGGATAATAACACAATTTCCAAACAGAATTCTCAAGAGCTTAAGTCTAGGAGGAAAAAGATAAAGCAGATAGAAACTCAACGGAAAACTATAGACCGCAACAGTCCTGACTTGGTGGTGTTTCTTGTTAATTCAATGCTCATATAATAAGGAAACTTTCCTGAGAAAATAAAGAAAATCTATGGAAAAAAAAATTTGGGGCACCTCCATTTGTGGAAGTGTCCGGTAGCAATTCAACAACAATTGCTATTGAAAGGTCGCAGACTGTAAAAAGAAATGATCATCCCAGTATTAAGTTAAAAAGAATCTTGAATCACAATTCGGACCGAAACTTCAATTTTTTCCACACAAGGGACTGGTATCTATTAAAGAACTTTTTTAATGATCGTATGAGACGAATTTTTTTTGAAGTCTTTATTAATAAGGCGGTCACGAAGATATTTATGTCTAATGAGAAAGTCTGCATCATTTGTGCTAGCTCTCGCGTAACGAACGAATTGTGAAATATGCACTCCGTAAGTAGGAAAAGTTGGAATAGTGCTGTCCATGTAAGGGAAATGGGAAATTGTGGTATCAAAATCGCCCCTTTTGTCGTAAATTTTAGTACTAAGATGACAAATTTCATTAAACTCGATATTTAAGTCCAAAAAGATATATATTTAGTGGTTTTTATTGTTTGTTAATCTTACTTCTGGAGGATAAATTGTTGGGACAAAGAACTTCATCAATACATCTATAAATAAGATTGAAGGATCTAGCATCTTTTTTATGATCTTTTACGAGTCCCTAAAGAAATGTAGTCTCGTAGGAATATAAAAACAAGTCTGCGAATAGATTAGCACAATTCGTACCCATTAGTATACCAACTTACTGTTGATAAAAAGCGCCTTCAAATGTAACAAATATGACCAATTAGGAAGTCAAGCATACTGCACACCTGTCATGCATCCTAGCATACTTTTTCTTTTAAATGGTTTTTGAAAGAAAATGTGGATTTATAACCCAATACAACATATTTATTTTTTGAATCGGCAAAGGCTTTTTGAATTATACTCGTGATTTTAGTGTATCACGAGGACGTTTATCATAAAAGTGATAGAGGGGCATATATCTTATCTTCCTTCTGACAACCTTATTACTGTCCAAAGAGAGAAAAAAACAACCCAATTCACAAACTATACGACGAGCGATATTATTAAAAAATATATCTTTAAAAAAATCATTAAAACCAATATCACAAATGCACAGTACATTAAATACATAAACGGTTCCCTTGTGTATTGTATGCTAACGTATATGTTCAGTTGTAATGTATTTCTTCTCAGACTCAGTATTGTAACAAATCTGGAATAATACAAGATACCAGTATCGTTGGATCTGAACCAAATCTCTGTTAAAGAATCGTTATATATCATTTTATAAGCTGATTTATCAATTCTAGAAAACTATGATACAAAAATGGTAGATTACGGCAATTGATAGTTCATTCGTTTCTCATGGATTCGGCTCTTGACAACTCCGTTCTGTAATTTTGTTATTACCCCCATATACCCATATACCCAAAAAGGACTTTTGCAAGTTAGATATCTATCTGTAGGGGAAGTCATACTCTTGGTGTTTCTAATGGACAAGGCTACAGGCTCTAACTTGATTAACCATCAATCATTAACGTCTTCCCAGTGATAGCCGCTGCTTAAAAAATACACAAACACCAATGCAAAATAGTATAAACAAAAGTTCCTCAATAGAAAAAAAACCTTATAAGATTTAATTGTTGTATGCGGTATCGTACTGGTAAAAGTATAATAATAAAAGCATTCTGTATCCCCTAAACATATTTTAGTTGGTCTTAATTTTGCGTCAATTCAGGACTCACAAGTCTGGCAATTCACAATGTTAACGTAAAGAAAAAATGTACCAAAATAAGCCTGAACTTGTTTTTAGTTTTTCTTTATTTTAATCGGGATTCAAAGGAAGTAGGAAGTGTAATTCACATAGAGTTAAAAATATGACAATGTAAAAAAATGTACCGAAAGAAAAAAAATAAGGTCGATGACCTAGTGTTTTTGGTACAATTGTAAAGTGCATTTAAGTGTTATTCAAATAACAGGAAACTGAAAAAATATGTTGTTTTACTTTAATCTCCTAGTACTGCTTTAAATTATCGCAAATGGGATAAACACTAAACAGGATTAGAACACTAAACAGGATTAGCCTTATACTAGTAACTGTATATTCTGGGTAGGGACAATGTATAAATATGGAACCATGACATTTTATAACATTGTACAATGTACACAAAAAATGTCTAACGTTTCGATCCATAAGGGATCTAACACAAAGAACAAACCAATGTAAAACTATCAAAGTAAATCACAAGCAATAAAAGAAAATATATATATATATATATTCTATGTTGTCATCAGAAATAAAGGTTTATTTTTTTGTTTGCATAATATTTGATATTACTTTCAGTATACTATATTGTGACGATCAGTTTTAGAGGTGGGGGAAGCCGGAGTACTATGAAAGAACCATCGCTCTTGGACAGGTAACCAACATACCTTATCGTCAATGATTGCAAGTTGATTGCACCCTTTTAATGGTTTTCAAAGCGGGGCGCAAACTATAAATGCAGTGGTGATAGGCTGCAGGGATTGTTATCCACTCGGCCAACCAGGCCAACGAACTTATTTGGGCGAATTTGGCTAACGGACTCCATGTGTAAAAGTTTTTAATTTTGTCTTATGTCTTATTCGAATATGAACATGTTTTAATACATTAAAAAAAATGAAAAAAAAACTTCTTCTTTGCAAATTTACTTACCAAGAGTACTACTTATTTCCGGAACCTGTTCCAAGTGAGATATATTGTACACAGGATATACTAGTCCAATTAAAAAGTCTGAAAATGCTAGACTTGCTATATAATAGTTACATGGCTGACGTAACTGATGGTGCCTTAACACTGTGGACAATACCAACAAATTTCCGGGAATATTGATAAATGTCAAAATGATAAAAATTCCATAATAATAAATGAAAAATGCTATATCACCCGAAGTGAGTCTCGGTAAGTCTGGAGGAAAAATTGTATCATTTGATGAAATAGACGAATTGTTCATTGTTTCTCTTTTTCTATTATTCCTCCGTTTCGTAAATTTTTACACTGTAACTAAACAACCTTTGGCAACATATCACTTTATGTTAATTAATTTTTTTCAATAAAACGACGGAAAACGGATGTTTGTCATGAAGTCTTAAACATTTCCGTAAATATACCTATATATAAACTGTGGTCTTTGCATTCAATATCGGTAATAAAATTACTAAATGGCTGTCCAATGGATTCCAGACTTTGAACACTTCCAAGTGGAAGAATTGACACTAGCCTGATTCACATATAATTCCTATATCGATTAACGTGGATTTTATCAAATATGATCGATGTTTAAACGTTTTATGACATTTATTTTTTTTAATATTATATTTATATACACTTTGAGGAGTCTTTGATAAGGAGCTTTTAAGTTTTTTTTATTGAGAACAAAAAGAGAGATTGCAAGTTTATATACAGATATTATCAGAAAACATGCAAACAAATGAGTGGTTTATTGTGTTAACGACATCAATAAATTTTTATTACATAACCATTTGAAGTGCTTACGCTGTTGTTTTGACCTAGTACTTGTCCTTGAACTAGGATATTGAGTATTTCCCCATTGTTACTATGACAGTCCCCGGTTTTCCCTTAAATAACAAAGGTATACATGGATCTACCGTTTTAATGTATGGATGAAGCAAGGTCGGCGATTGCCCAGAGTTTTCTCTCTGAAGACAGTGAGGAAAGATTCTCTGTCCTGATTTTGGATTTTATTTAGACCCTATTGGTTATATGTTGTCTGTATGGTTTCCAAATGTGTTTTATCATCTGCACTGACGAGACATTTTTTTCGAAATATCCCTCTGCATTATTTAAATTTACAATAACTTTTATGTTATTTTAATATGCTTGTTGACAATTGCGCATCCATGGGCTTAATAAAACATGGATTTTACGTTGTTCGGTAATAAGAAATGAATTCCGCTCACACCGGTGCTAGGGGCCGTCTTGAATTTTCTATGGGGTATACGTAAAGCTCATTGTTGAAAGCCTCTTGGGAACTTCAAGATGAAGAACAACAATAAAAGTGTTGTCCCGATGCTTGGTTTCACAATGCATTTGTACAGACTTTGTCCCATGTGCATTTACTCCATATCCTTTCATTGCTTTTGAATATGTTATAGCGATCAATTTGAAATATCACAATATTCCAGTAGGGGTTGTTGAAAAATCCCGAAAAATCCCGAAAAAAATTGTTTAATTTCTTGTGTTGCAATCGCCAAGTACAGGAGATCAACATAACTGTTTTGCCAATTCTGGAAGAAATGAAAATGGTACATTACGACAATTAATAATACATTAAATTTTGATCATGTCCTTAATACCGAAATAGGGCATCATCAGCAAATTCAGTTGAGTTTTCTTCTTTTGATATACTAGTAACTGAAAGTTAGATACCTAACGGGTAAGTCTATATTATTCGATTTGATACATTTGGTGATCCTGAAGGACAAGACAACAGTCTCCGAAGACAAACCATTTGACTAACAAGGGATCTGTGAGCCAAAGCTCACTAGAAATACCCCCGCTCTTAGCTTTTAGTGGTCTGCACAGGTTTGAAAATGCATCTAACAATATAGCACATAATGACTGAAAATTTACTAAGCCAGTCAACAAGAAGTAGTAATCAGACAGATCTGAAAATGCATCCCACAATATGGCATGACTATACAAAGCTGCTGATAAAATTTCAAGTTTGTATCATTTACCATTGCAGAGAAAAGCTTTACGAAAATTGTGACGGACGGACGGAATGACTGAAAATTCGGTAAACAGGAAGTAGTTATCCGATAGATCTGAAAATGCATCCCACAATATGGAATGACTATATAAAAGCTGCTGACAAAATTTCAAGTTTGTAACATTTACCATTGCAGAGAAAAGCTTGACGAAAATTTTGACGGACGGACAGACGGAATAACATAAAATTGACCAAGTCGGTAAACAGGAAGTAGTAACCCGACAAGTCTGAAAATGCATCCCACAATATGGCATGACTATGCAAAGCTTCTAACGAAATTTCAAATTTGTATCATTTACCATTGCAGAGAAAAGCTTGACGAAAGTTGTGACAGACGGACAGAATTTTTGAAAATTGACTAAGTCGGTAAACAGGAAGTAGTAAACCCACAAATCTGAAAATGTATCCCACAATATGGCATGACAATAAAAAGCTTCTGATAAAATTTCTAGTTTGTATCATTTACCATTGCAGAGAAAAGCTTGACGAAAGTTGTGACGGACGGACGGAATTACTGAAAATTGACCAAGTCGTTAAACAGGAAGTAGTACCGGACAGATTTGAAAATGCATCCCACAATATGGCATGACTGTACAAAGCTTCTGACAAAATCTTAAATTTGTATCATTTACCATTGCAGAGAAAAGCTTGACCAAAGTTGTGACGGACGGACGGACGGACGGAATGACGGACAAGGGTAAAACAGTATACCCCTCCTCCTTCGGAGCGGGGGTATAATAACCTTCTTACGACTTTGTAAACAAACCTTATTTCTAAATCCAATAAACATGCGCATATCGAACAACTAATATATCGCGTCACTGTTATCTACATTGTATCAAGGAATTCTTCTTGGTCTGAAATTTGATCCATCTCGCATAGTATCCTATACAGTTTAATTACAAATTTTCAATTATTATCATTAATAAAGTTATAAATGTTCTTTTTCCCAAATACTACTCAACTGATCACACAATTCTACCAAAATCACCACCAATACAAAGTTCGCACTGCCTTTTTAATTAGCCATATTTGTCATTATTCTATATTAAAGTTGTAACATGGGTACGTATTATATTCGTGGTATTTCAGCCCTCCTTAGCACTTGGCCTCAAATATTCAAGAATATAATGCACACCCATGTTAAAATTTATAATGCATACTCATGTTAAAATTTATAACGCGTACCCATGTTAAAATCTATAATGCGTACCCATGTTAAAATTTATAATGCGTACCCATGTTAAAATTTATAACGCGTACCCATTTTAAAATTTATAATGCGTACCCATGCTAAACTACAATACAGGCCCAAAAGCTTACATGAATTATTTCTTTATCAATTATTCACATGTCAAAATTCTAATTATTGGAAAAGAATGTTCTCCTTTGACGAATTTGATTGACTGATTGATTAATTTTTTTGTCATTGTACTCTGACTGTAAAGCCTTATGATAATGCCAAATCTGTATACCCGCAAACCTGTTTAAGGATGTATTCTGGTCATGTTCAGTTTCACTGAAATCTCGTTTGGAAATTACTGTCAGAATATTTATATTTTATTTTTATATTTTATGTACAATGGCATTGAATTTAGAAAAGTTATGCTTATATTTAAATTATGTCAAAAAAAAATAACCATTTCTATCACGTAGTTTCAGCGCAATCACAAACTGAAGATTTATGCCCTAATTCGGTGGTATTCTAACAAAATAGAGGGTGGGTTACAAAAAGAAAATTTATGAAAGAATATGCACCTACGATTTATTTTTGCTTCTCTGTAACTAAATAATTTGCCCAGCAACCTATGGATTTATCATTATATACTAAGTATAGATTTTCTAGGGTAAGAACATTGCAAAAATCAAGATTGAAAAAAAGTGTGATACCTGAAAATTTTGGCTCTAGACAAGAGTACATTCTATAGTTGTCTTTAATCTTTTAATAATTTATTATTGAATACACAGAAAGTCTTTAACAATTGAACGGATGTACCGTGAAAAAAAAAAAAAACTTGAACGGATGTACCGACAGAAAGAAAAATAATGTCGATGCCCTATTTGTAAATGACATTTAAGTGTTAAGTGTCAGTACAACATTGAAATGTATTAGAACCTCTCCAATCAATTCCTGACAACATCCCTAATACCAAACCCAAACCGGCAGATCTGAAAATAGTAAAAGGTAAAATTAATAAAGCAGGATAACATCATGCACTTTAAAAAACAACTTACTTGAACAGATTGCACCATTCTTTACTAAGAAAACAACAACACAGCCATCTTCCACAAACCCCGTATTTAAAAGTCTTCTATTCCTTTATCTCTTAAAACACCATATCGGAGACACATACACCTACAAATAAAAATATTTCCTTAACAATATCGAAAGTAAACAAACACTACAACCACACTTCAACACCTTAAAAATGTTTTTCTTAGAATCTGAAGTTATTATCAGGTATTAATACGGACATCTGATAAATTATGTTACTTGGTAATCAACTACAAACAGTACAAAAAATGATGAAGCAATATGGAAAGGGTTAACAAGAACTCTAGAAAGATGAAACATGAGAACCGGATTAAGATTCTTAGCCTCTTGTGTCTCACCCGGAACAATAGAGGTAGAAGAGAGAACAATTTAAATTTAAAAAATCGAAATGAAGACAGTTCTAATAGAGACAACAGGGCAAAAGCAAGACACAGAAATAGAAATGATCAAGAAAGACACAAAAATTACAAACTAATTATATAGCAGTGTAAGCCATACAAAAATCGTATCTACCATTAAAGACAAAGCATATGGAAGGAGAAACAAAACGGTCTGACGTTAGAAGTAAACAATAAGATCCACCAATAAACAACAACATCCCCCAATATGTCTATGAAAAATGGCGATTTCCAGACATTTTTGCCAAATATAAATAACTATTATGATTTTTTTGAGTAAACAAAGGAACGGTTATGTGTGTTCTAACGAAAATACAATGAAAGAATTGAAAGAATTCTTATACAATCCAGTATTATGAAATAACATTAAAGATAATAAATCTTATAAGTGTTCCCGGCAAAAATACTTTGTTTATGACGTTGTAAGATAAGGCTTATCTGAAGAAGGAAAAACGACACGATTACGAAGGATAACATTATATTAAGCATAATCATTACAAAACATACAAATGGAAAAAATACAAAGAAGATTAAAAAAAGGGCTCCCCTAGTATCTAGTTTTTGGATATCTGATTCTACATTTTTCTATTTCCTGCCTTTTTTCGTCGATATTTGTTCGATGGTGTATTCTTTCACATTGATACCAAGAATCTATCGGACATTATATAAGCATAGTTGTATTTGTGGTACCGATTTGTTCTTGTTATTGTCCGAATACTAAATAGAAGTTTATCAAAGTTCAACTTTTACCTTGGTACTGTTTGAGGGTTAGAGAAGTAAAATGCATCATGGATTTTCACTTGGTTTAACCAATCGGCCACCAAATAGATGTTATAGCTGGTTATGTCACGGGTGCCATGCGTTGATCAAATCATGCTTACCCTTCCGGAGATACCTCAAGTATTTCTAGGAGTTCACACTGCTAGTATTTTAGTTTTTGGCGTTCTTGTTCATTTTAGTTTATTTTTTTGTCTTTGTCATGCTGTCTCAGTTCGTATTGGATATGAATTGATTGCTGTGATTTTTTATTATTGAATTCGGAATTTCCCCTTTCCTCAGTTTTGCTTCGGTATTCGTTTGCCGATGTATTGTTCCTTTACTTGTGAAATTGAATTCATTCTGATTTTTCACAATTAACTTCACAAAGATTTTAAGATCTAAGTCTTATATTTGAACTTTTTTAAAAAAAAATTGTTTATACTCCGTAGATGGCAACTTCGACAGGGTACTAATTTATGTCTGTTTAGCGCGGAAAGACGTCAAACATTTGGAAGAGAAAAGTAAAAGCGTATGAGAGACCTGATAGAGAACAAATACACCGAAGAGCATAAAATTAAAACAATTATCAGCTTGAAGAACACAAACTCGCACAATGGAGAACAATATTGCTGCGGTCAAGGAAGTGACAAAACTTTTATTGTAATGGAGTCAAGATTTACACCTCAAGCTTACACAATGTGTTAGATTCATCGATGTCAAATGTCTACATTGTAGATATATCAGACGTGAAAACCTGACAAATGTATACAATGTTGTCTTTGTACGACGGCGAGTCAATGAAAGGTAGACAGCTTGGGGTGTAAATCTTAATTTCGATAAACTGAAAGTTTTGCCACTTGCGTGACCACAGCAATAAAATACCGAAGGAACAAAGAATGCACCCAGAGACATGGCAAAGCCTAGAATACAAAACAAAAACGCAAGACAGCCAAAACATCCGTGTAGGAGTGACTCTAGATGAAAACGCTGATGCCATTGTAACTGCTAAGAATTTCTTGAATGACAAAAATAACAAAATCTAAACAATTCCCTGACTCAGTACCTTTTTGGACAGTGTTTTTGCTCTATTAAAATCATTGTTCATGCTTGATAGTAACGAATCAGCTGTGAAATGTACATTCCATATACAGTTATTCTGAAGAGTATATCCATAGAGGTATGTATTTTGCGGCGTTTTACATTTCCGCAAATTGGCATTACGTTTCCGAAAAAAATATATTACATTTCCGGAAAAAAAGTTTACCTTTCCGCAAAAAATATATATTACTTTTCCAAGTTAAAAAAATTGTTTCCGCAAAAGAAATATCTCACCTTTGTAAAATATTTTGCGACTTTATATCAACACTTTAAAGTTTATACAATTAAAAAATAAAAATAACGACAACCGCTACATGATCCAATAAATTTTGAACGTTCATTTTTTTTTAAACTTATGACATTCGCAGTATATTTTGTACAAAAGTATAACATTATACAATTAATGACTTTGTTATAAGTCACTATCGTGATTTATAACCGATAAAATGAAATATTCACCGAGCCGTAGGCGAGGTGAATATACATTTTTGAGGGTTGATAAATCACGATGGCGACTTATAACAAAGTCAGTAATTGATTTATTACATGAATAAACTTGTTTTTTACAGTACGCACTCTAAACATCTTTAATACCACAATATTTATACTTGAAATATTATTAATTCTCAAAATTAACAATATTTTATATTTACAACAGCAAAATCAAAAACTAAACGTGGAATTCAATTACTGGCTTTATTAAGAATTGACAGTTTTGTACTATTGAGCTATTAAATCAAAACGAACAATCATGATTATATGATTTGTCGTTGTGTCATTCTACTTTCGTTTTCTGTTTTTAGGCTAAAACCGTGCACTATCACATTCCGCATGCGCATGACCGCTGTTGGTCTATTTTTAGAATGTAAGTCTAGAAGCGGAAATATCACGATTTAACGTGACCTGAGAGTGACCTAACGACCAATCAGAAAATAGGAAATATCTATTCATGTAATAAACAATATTAAAAAGAAACACGTACTATCATAGCCAACAAGTATTTATTGTTTTGATACTTTTCCAAAAATTTTTTTCAGAAGTTTATTTTTTGTGGGTTAAAAAGAGAACATGTCTGACGAGTATGTTCACCTCATTGTTGTATTTCAAATTTCAAATTCTATGGTAAACATGGTCAAAATCATAACTGGATTTATCAGTGATGTCTTATTAAAGCTAATCCCAATAGTCAGAACAAAATAGTGTGTACATATTACATTGACATTTACCCCATTTCCTTTCTTTTTCATATAGTATGAAATAGTACATTCATGCACAAAGCTGACGATCATATTTTTTTGTCAATTTTATTTAATCATTATAAATCATATTGAAATTCTAATGAAAGCTACCTGATTAACCAGGTAAATTTTCGAAAACGTAATGCATAAAATTTGCGGAAACGTAATAATTAACATTTGAAAAAATTGCGGAAAAGTAATGCGCCCGTATTTTGATACTAAGAAATCATTTACGACCAAATTTCCTAATCTATCGTATATCGTATATCGGGGTATTTTCACATAAATTTCACTGCAAATTTACATGTAAAACAGTAAAAGGCGATTTATAAGGAAAGCGAATATTTCCATATATCTCATTTCACACTAAAATCGTGAACAAAAGCAGGCGCAAAAAATAACTAGACACAAGTGTTTTTACTTGTCTTCTGGTAAATTAAAGCAGTTTAGCAGATGATTCGCTACGTGAAAAGGACGCCAAATTTTATCCTTGCAATTCTTTATCTAGTTGTTCATTTTACTGTCCGCGTTAAATTAAAAAGCTTATTTTTTTCCTATATTAAAAGACATTTTTGAAATGACATCCTGGATATACAATGCAAACCTGAATTTTAACGGAATTTGCGTGTTCAACTTTTACAATTACACATTGTTAGAGAAAAATTCGTCCTCATTCTGCGTCAAGACACCTACGACATTATTTAAGTAACTAAATTATCTATAAAATTTGAATCTTGATGTGCTGTAGCGAATAAGTGCATCACAACAGTTCATTTCGGAGAAATATACTCATATCATATCTAATACATAATACTAATAATATGTAAAGGTCATATTTGTTTTGGAAGGTTATCTGAAATAAACATTATCCATATTTGTTGTTGATAGTGCAACAGATTTTAACCTTACATTTGTATATCTTAAACATATAAGTTATTATATAATTTATCACGAAGAACAGGCAAATTTCACAAAGAAAAGGTAGGCCTTCTTTAACATCAGTACAAAAATGAATTATTTCAATATTTTATTTATTATGATTAAAGAATACCAGTATGCAGAGGTTTATCACAGAAATTTAATTTATTATCTTATTGAATATTTAGTTAATCCGCCAGGAAACCATAAACATAGAAAAATAACCCAGTACCTCTTGCATAGGGATAAAGTCTAAGGGGTTCTTGCGATTTAGGGGATATGATAATATATCTTGGAATTAATGTCGTCTAACAATCGGAGTAAAATTACACATGTTAACCAGAGTCTTAGTGAATTAATTCTAAACATAATATTCGCAATGGAGGTACATGTTTCCCTTTGTATTTGCAATGAACAGTGAATGGCTTTGTGGAGATGTGTCTTTCTCTGTTTGAATTGAGAGGTGTGAAACTCATATATAAATGCACTAAAACAATGCAAAACTATTATAATTTAAAAGACGTACCCATAATATTCCAATGCTGCAACGCTGTACATTAAAAAAAATCCCGCCAAATCTAAGTTCGTATTTGTCATACTTCAAAATGAAAGGTTTTTGGCATAATGATGCATGCTCTTGTGCATTGTTAGATTCAGGTAACTCACTCATTTTTTAAAAAATATCCTGTTTTATCATAATTAGAGTAATTACTACTGACATGAAGACACCTTTGCTTCATATTCGACAACAAACGTTTCTTCAGCATTTATATTTCAAAGGTCCTTATCGAATACCGAAAAATCAAACAAAAATCCTGATAATTACATACAATAAAGAATAAAAGTAAAAGAGTAGAAAGAAGCAAACACACTTGAAAATAGAAAAGAAAAGAGTTTGCAATGCGAACATAAAAATACCGAGAGCAACAGACCTGGGTTCAACAAGCTGCTCAAATTGTAAAAAAGAAATAACAACAGCTCGTATATATTAATACAAATTGTATCAAAATTACGACAGGTTTAAAATTATGAAATCGAAGAATACTTTCGACAAATCACAAATATCACACCTGTTGCACTCCTACTTCCTGTTTATCGATTATAAATTACAATTTCCCCGTATACCGTGTGGAATTTTTTCATCAAAAAATTCTCAGCAAATATAAACAACCACTTCATAATTTGTATGAAGCATAATCATGATGATTTGTAAGGTGTGATTCAGTTCCGATAAGCAGCAGCCACTTTATAATTGGTATGAAACATGACCATGATAAGTAGTAAGGTGAGATTGAGTTTCGTACCTGTCGCACACCTACTTCCTGTTTTAGGATTCCGCGTTACATTTCCTCTATATGTGCTATGGAAACTGAAAATATTAAATGTAGAGGTCAGAGTATATTGATAAAATGTTAGCGTGTAAAAATCTCACTTTTCCAATTTTACTTGATACAATATCAACTTAATAACATTTCCACGGGTAGTTACTAGTTTATATTACAAATTGGTCTTGTTCTTGTTTTCAGATAAAGATGCAATGGCTTATCCTTTTTGTGTTTATTGAATGTTTGGAAATTGTGTATTTGGTTCCTGTAACAGGTGATATTTTATATCATTTTTTTTGTCTTCACAAAAGTAAGATAAACGAAGCCACTTTGAATCTATGAAAATTAATAAACAAATCATTGAATAAATTGTCGATCAGAATATACCGACCTAACGCATACCTATACGTATGCAGAGGTACAATTTACTGGATTTGAAAAAAAAAATCCTTTAAAAAGGTGCTATTTATAGTCGGATATAAAGGTAAGAGATATACTTCTTATTCATTATCAGAATAAAAAAAGATGTTTTGCAAAAGCATGCAGCGTCAAAAATTTGGACTAATCTTTACGAAAATTTTGGAAATAGGAAAGGCATTACATAAAATACCATGGAGAACTGCTCCAGAATTGGTATTTGTTAGTTTCGTTTAGCGAAAAGACACATTCATATCTTAACTAAGTTTTTTTTTATTAATGAATGCAGTTTTACACGACATGATAAATCAAAAAAAAAAAAAAAAAAAAAAAAGAAAAAAATATATAAATGCATTTGTGTATAAAGGGGTATAATTATAATAATAATTCAAGATATAAAATAAAGTATTTAGTGATTAGCTATACTTTGTTATAGTTACTGCCTCTCCTATTGTAGTGAGGTTGTAAGTTGCAATTACCCCTGAACAGCTTTCCTTGGATACCTTAAGTTAATTCGTGTCACTTAAGTTACTATAGATATAAGAAATGTTTTAAATTAAATTAATTATAGAAATAATGTGTTTTAATGCACTTTAAAAGGTGACTGTAATTTTGATGGGGACCTCTGTACATGGAAAAATGACTTAAAAAGAGGAACGATTGTGTGGCAACGACAACGAGGACCAACATCGACAAATGGAACTGGGCCTCTGCATGATCATACTTCAACACAAGGTATAAAATAGCAAGAAAAAGAAAGAACCTGCAGTTGAGGACGCAGCATGTCCACGTAAATGTTTATACGAATATGTTAACGATTTCGAAAAAATACCGTTGTAGACATATTATTACATTTAACTGATAGTTGTTTCAACACATGTTTTATTACCATATTCAAATACATCGGCAAACGAATACCGAAGCAAAAACCAGGAAAGGGGGGATTCTAAAATCATAAATCCAAAATCACGAACACGAATTGAGACAGTATGACAAAGACAAAACAGATAAACAAAAATGAACTGATACAGCTTATCGTGTGGAAGAGTAGTATAGAGAGTAGGAAAATCAAATGTTTTGACACTGTTGAAGTGGTTGAGTTCAGTTGAAGAAAAATATTCAAATAATTCTTTTGAGTTTTTGAGAATCCACACCTGATTCACTCCACTTGTTGAGTATACTTTATCACTATATATCTTGAGGCTGTCTTTGACTGCAGTAAGTAATGAAGTGAGGAGCTTAGAAAGGGATTTTGTTGTGCTTTTGGCAGACCCAGCAATGTATCTCTATTTGTAAGGGCATTTATGTTATTTAGGTACCCAGTAGCTACAAGGCAGGTTGTTGTTCTCTTCACCCAAACTGATACCAAAAGGAAGACAATACTGATTTGTGATTGTTTAGTATGCCCTCCTTTGGTATGGTGGAGAGTTTGTATGTGGGGTTACCAAATAAATTGTCAATGCCCATCTCCTTCATTAAGCAGTCAATGTAGTGTCTAAATGTGATGTTGTTTTGGGCCTTGTCAGCTGGTACAATGACATAATTGTCATGGAGGAAGGACAATGTTTTTTCTACCTCGGGATCATCGAATAGGCTTTTTGAATTGGGGCTCGTGGTTGTCTTAAGGCGTCTCATTCGAGCTACAATCAATGACTTTATGGACCTGATCCAGTTGGACAGTGTTTCAACCTTTTCCTTCTCTCTTAGCCAATTGTTTGGCATATTCCTCAACTGCGTCCATCAATATTTTAGAGTTATGTTTCTAATTCATGGGATGGGGTTCATGATATTTTGAACCTTTTGTGAAGAGATTACGTAGTTTCTCATTGCTTACGATGTCGAGGTCCCCTGTAATAACGTGACCAGCAGGAGCGTACATAAATGGGGGAAGAGAGACAAGAACAATCAGGTGGTTTTGATTTGAAGTCATCAATTTGGACAACCCGCAATACCCGTTTGTGACTAAAGATGTTAGTTGCAATTAGTTTTTGTATATGTATAAGATATAAAAGGAACTGTTTGGTCTTTAGAGTACGGTGGTATCTTGGCGGTAACATGTTTATTATGAAGAATATTGCCAAGATTTATGGCATCTAAGCCTTTGTTTGTAAATGTGGAAACAATAAAAAAGATGTTACAGAGTTCTTAATTTTTGTATTATCTATTTTATGAATAATATAAAACTGGTTTTGTTCACCACTCAAAACAAAGGTCGAATTGCATTTTGAAGACCAATTAACAAATAATGACAGGATATGGAGTAAATGCATATGAGAAAAAGTCTCTACAAATATATGCTAAATCCCTGGAATGGGACAACACTTTTATTGTTGTTCTTCAAAATTATTAGCAGTATCAGCAGCTTAAGGATGTAGAAAGGGGAGGTTTTTGAAATTTCTAAATGTCATTCGGATTTCTCGGATTTTACCCATTATTACTATGTAATATGTTTTGCCCCATTACATGCAATTTTCTAGTCATCAAAGTCTTTAGTAGGTCATTTAAGGTCAGTTAGCAAAATTTCACTAATTGTAGATTTTCCTTCAATATGAAAGAAATCAGTAATGTTTCCGTGTTATACTAAGGTAAAAGTCCAAGAGAGCCTTTTTCCGGCCAATTTTTAAAATGTTAAATATTTTGAAAACAATTTTTCGCTGATTTTATTCCTTAACCAATGCTTTTTCAATTTATGGTATCAATTTAAAATCGTATATGTTTTTAATTTCACCTTACTACATTCTTAAACAGACATCAGTTTTGATTTTGCTGAATTTCATAAGTCCAACGTTGCATTGTCCTCGTTTTGGCTATGTTTTTGGACTTACATTTTTGTAAAATCAACACCTTTTTTCTTCGGTATTCAACTTCCGTTGTTCCATCCCGTAGTTTATTGAGAAGTTGGTAGAAAAGAATACTTTCCTTTCTTTTTGTTTGCATAGTGGATATTTTTCTTTGTAGGTTCTTTTAAGCGTCTTGTTAACAAATAACTACTGTCGAATACTGTATGCTTTTCTTTCCAGTTGTTTAGATGTAGCTAAACATTAAGCCAATCTTGCACAAATTAGCTGTATTTAAAAGAAGTGAGTTTTTTTTAAAACTTAAATCAGATTTATCACAATATCGAGAGAGCAATTTTGAAAATTTCATAAAATATCATGTAATGGCCACAAAAGGGACTTTGTGTTGGGGGCTTTTATTGTAATTTTTCATCTTCAAATCAACACGAGGCCTTCAACAAAGAGCACACACTACTACCTAATAGCAAGTTAAAGACGGTTCCAAGCCTCGGTTTCAGTAGAATTCACTTACTTGATTTTAAAGATTGCCACATCCATGTTTCCTTCGGGCATGCATACGGTATCATCAACAAACGTAGAACTATCAAGAAAAGTGCTCTTACTGTCAACGGTCGACCGACCATGGGACCAGAGGACAATACAGCATATGAGCTACCACATGGTACTAATAGAGTTGATTCGAAGAGCAATTTGGAGATATGAGCATTGTAATATACTGATGGCCAAAAAGGTCTGATTTTTAGAAAATGTGACGGCCACAACTTCAATAGTGCCTTTATATGAGAAATCACACATGAACAAGTTCCCCATAAGTTAAGAAATATACACCTCAAGCACAGGAATCTTTTTGCGGAACTCGTAAATGTACAAATATTTTGTTTTTTTACACATTTCGTACTCAAAAAAGTACTTCTCTTACAGACACAGAAAAAAAAGGAAAAAGAATAAAAGACACCAAGATTACAAATGCTTAAGTCACAAAAAGTGAAGATGTTTGAAACAATATTCTTAACAATTAAAATACTCGTAACGGTTATTCTAATGCAGAATTTATGTTACAGATCATTTTGATTGGTCAAAACTTACCTTAAATTGCACTATCTACATGCCTTGGACAAAATAAGTTCCCTGTCAATGGTGAATAAAAGGATATGGAGTAAATGCACATGAGACAAAGTCTCTACAAATACAGGGTAAAAAACAAGCAAAGGAACAACGCTTTTATTGTTGTTCTTCAAGTCTGGTCCCTTTTCCACTTGCAACACATTGAAATACAAATACGACACAAAATTTTTTGATTGCATTAGATAAGCAATAACATAACATTATTTGAATGTCTGGGGCGTCGATCTTGATTTCATGGTCTAAAATATTTTATGAAAGGATATGGAGTAAATAAACATGAGACCATAACACATATGTTCACTCCAACTGCAATAATTTTAATGAGCTGTATAGCCATTTGGGAAATTTGTTCCTCATCAGCAGCACTAGAACCCAAACATAGGAAATCCATTATTGCAAAAAATGTTTAAAACGCATAAAACCAAACGGTAATATCAAATATCGCTAAGGACAAAGCTACGATGGAGGGTTTTAAACCTTAGTTTTTAGAATTAACATAAATGTAGATAATAGTAATTGATCAAAGTGTACACATGAGATATAATCTCATGTACAAGTACACCGTATGTCCGTTTACAGGCTCTGTTACACGTCGCCTGTAAACTGAATTTTTTAACATCAAATATACGATTGGTGCCCTGCACATTCAAATTTTGTGCTGTTATTAATTAAAAGCAAACATTTTTTTTTCGTTTTTCATCATTTACGATGTCTAATTCTAATTAACTAATTATTATAATAAAATAACAGTTAACATAAACAATGGCCGAAAATTAACAATCACAGGCCACAATCCACAAGGGACCTGCACAAGCAAAACACATAGCAAAGACTAAATAAACATAAATAACGATATAAACTCAGGATATCCTGACTTGATACCGGCACTAGCAAAAGACAGCGGTAGGGTCAAACCAGTTAATGGGTATCCAAATCTCCCCTTCCCCTATCCCCTTTCCATATAGTATGATATAAATACGAATAAAACCCAACCCAGATAGACTACTTACTCTCGACTAAAGACGGGAATAATGCATTTATAGATAATGTGTCTTTTTAGCATTTTGGCATAGTTCTCAATGATATAATCGAAGTTAAAAATATGTATTTTAGGATATTATATGTACACAGAAGCCAGCGGTAGAAGAGCAGGTGATTCTGCATGGTTAATTAGTGACGCATTACAATACACAACCCGCACATGCTTAACATTTTGGTACCACATGTATGGAAAGCCAGGAAGATTAAATGTTATTGCTTTCAATGACATTCACTCAAGAACAATCTGGTCTCTGTCTGGTAATCAAGGAAACCAATGGGAACAAGGATCAGTCTCAATTCCAGATATTGGTGATAATGTTAAGGTCTGTACTTCAGTAAAAACATTCTTTTCTTAATTGCAGCTCTTTTGCCATATTTTAAGGCATCAGTCTTCTTAAGACGAAAAATTAGGACACCAAACTTTAAGCAAGTTATTTTTACTGGTATTATTTTCTTTTCTAAAATTATACACTCACATCTTTCGTGTGTGCTGTGAGTTTTAAAACCATTGATTCGAACATTTTCATTTTATGGATTTTTTATTGATAGGTTGGTTTTGAAGGTGTTATTGGTGATGGACTGTTGGGAGATATTGCCATTGATGACATAAAGTTTGACCCGTCAAATAGCTGTCCCAGTAAGTATCAGAGTTGTTGATCTCTAAATACCAATACTCAAATTATGCAGCTTCATGGTTTCTGAGTGATATTTTTAGTCCGAAAAGTCATAAAAATATCTGCCTCCTAACTAATAAATAAAAGATAACGATAACAGGAAACACCTACAATGGTCGAAAATTTCATTCACATGCCAAAATCTACGAGGGAACTACACAAGAAAAACAATGATAAAAAAACAAAAAATAAGCGTACAATAGGAACTCCGGATAGCCGGACTTGTTACCGGCACTAGCTACAGCTAGCGGTAGGGTTACCCCGGTTTATGGGTACCCAAACATTAAACATGCAAATAAGGCGGGAATCTACATCATCAGCTATATTTAAGAAACGCACTGTCTGTAAATTGTGCATTGTAGATGTTGGATATTTAACTTTTGTTTATTAAATTACCCAGGAACAATGACAACAGCTAAACATCTTCAAAATAAAAGTTAACAATGAGGCTGATATTGTGCGTTAATTTGATTTAAGTTTGTGTAAATAACAAAATACGGAAGTTACTGTGGATTTTATTCTGCATATGGCCATTTCGACAACTTCACAGCAATCACACAAAAATTAACCTGGCGACGGATATTCTTGTGTTAAAAATAGCTAAAGCTTTATTCCGAATGGGAAATATAAGCTTCAAAGGAACTCACAGGAATCAATGTACCGTAGTATGGTAAAAGCATGCAAAATCAATTTGACTTCGGTATCAAGGTACTTTCTATTCCATTTAATACATGTAAATGATATCTGGAAAAAACTGAGATACATGTTTCGGCCTCTCAGTATAGGTAAATCTAATTTCCTCACTGGGAATAGAGCGAATTCGATATTTCGGCATTGTTCCATTTAGTACATGTAAATGATATCTGATAACAAAATGTAGGTTAATTAAATTTCAGTACTAGAAATAGAGCGAGGGTTTTTCATAATCCATTAACTTTTGACTTTGTTCCTGAATCACTGCACAGAAGGGCGGACACGAAGTTTTGCACACGTATTCATCAATTCTTAATAAATCAATTGTGAAGAAAATTCAATAATGTTCATAAAAATGATTGGAACCCACAATAGTGCACTTAAATCGTGATTTACACACTCAGTTAACTCAGTTTACAGTAACTTCGGTATTTTGTTATTCATTAAAAAAATTTATAGTCACATACAACTTTTTTAAATTTTCAACTATGGCGAACCATTCAAGTAGACCTTTCTTGTTTCGTTTAATGAAGAGCTCCAATCCCATTGTTCAGTACAAGTAATTTATCGGCCTGAACTTAAGCTTGCTTTACCAAAACGAGAGTGTCGGTCTTTAAGAATTAGTAAACTCGCCTGGATTTTTTTGGAGCATATATGGCGATGATGGATGTAATTGAACTGATACATACATCACATATGAATCAGTCATAATGATTCTATATACTATTTTAGAGGTAACTGAAAGGATTTATATCTGGTAGAACCTAGAATTTCCAACGCGTTGACTATTGGTATTCACAATGTGCAATACATACATTTGAACCTTGAGCAATTTTGGAATTTTTTACCGGTCTGTGTCTGTATACGGTAACAAAAGATATCCTGATTCTGTATTTTTTTGACCGGATAAAGAATCATCGGTTTTAAGAGACAATAAACTCTACTTTAAATGCATTTGATATAAAAATATTTGAAATGTACAATTAAATATTACAAACATTTGTGAAATTAATTAAGCAGTGAAAGGATATGGAGTAAATACACATTAGACAAAGTCTCTACAAATACATGGCAGAACCAAGTAATCGAACATCGCTTTTATTGTTGCTCTTAATCTTGAAGTAAGCATTATTTTACCTTATTTTGGGTTTACTTTTATGTCTTTTAAGTATTTTGATTCAGTCAGATATTACATGTTTACAAATGTTTGACATCTGTAAGCATTGTAGAGGCATAAGATGAACTGCACGTTCAATATTTCTTTGTTTTAATAGTTGGGGCAGAAATATTGGGGTATAATATATACTACTCAAGAAAAGAAACGATACACGGATTTAATCAAAACAATATTTTTACTTTCTAGCAGAAGAACAAAAACTCATATATGAAACGCTTTCTTTTCGCGGAAGAAGTTATGTTATGCCCAAAATGTATCTTACAATTTCGGAACCAAAGGTTAATGCCGTTTTCTGGAATTTCTGTTTGCAAGTGTCAGTACTGAATATGTCGACATCTTGCATCTACCAAATTGTTACATGTTCGAACGAACTGACTTAAAACCGGTTGCTTTGACGACTACATATTCCTTTGGACTTACTTTCCGTATTTAGTTTACGGTGAAGTAAGTGTAAAACGCGTTCTGCGCTACCTTGACGTTTCGACGTCCTACAGAAGCAGCGGCAACACCATTTATCATTTGGTAAGCATGTATAACTATGATGAACCATTAGTCTTTAGTTTGTTATTCTTTTCCCATTACAATGTTTTTGGAGGCAAAAATAGACATCGGCGCTCTGAACGTGCCAAGTCCTTGTGTACGTTGATTCTGAATTGAGCGGGGCAACGAAAGTAGAAATTGTAAAGATGGCAAACTGTTTACCTGATTCATTGTCCCAATTGTTGACTTCGAACAATTTAAATCATCCATCAAATAACGGCGAACTCGTTTACCGGTTAAAAAACTAATATTCCGGATTTTCATCGTATCCGTTTCTGAATTGATTTGAAAATGGAAGAAACAAATGCCTATTGACGTTGAATACATAAAAACACTAAAATAGAAACTTTCAATAGCGAATTATAAAAATATTCATAAAATTAACCGTGTATTGTTTCTCTTGTAGATTAGTATATATGTTGAAAATTTTACTCCCAGATATATGTATGCTTGGTATTAAACAATGCTAAAAGAATTAAAAATTTACCCCCAAAATGATTACATACAGTTAAAAGTTAAAATTCTTGTCGAACTGCGACAAAAGGTAAAAGTATATGTACATATTATATCAAACGTAAAAATATAATTGAAAAATATAAGATAGAGTTGGGGATGTGTCTGGATCATCGAAATTGCTGTCTTTAAAGGGCCATGTAAAACAAAGAAAATGGCTTAGATGTGGAGTGTTACGGCACTCTTCATTTTATTTTGTTTACATAGATTTATTATTTATCATACATAACAAAATTTTTAGAAATCCGCTATACCTGTTTTTTTTCGATATAACCATAAAAAAGCAATGCCATTTCTGATATGCTGAAAATCATCCACTTTCGAAAATTATTGAAAAAGAATGACCTCGAATGAGAAAAATATCTATATCTGATGGATATTTTTTAGTGATCCATGCAGAAAATGCTTGTACTAATGCACTTATCATAAACTGTTGAATGTTGGGTGCTATTTTTATGAAGAAATGAATTACATATACAATTTTAAGTTTTACCATATCAAACGAAATAGGATATTTAAATAAATTTGTATATTTGGATAAATAAAAGTGACAACAAAAGTCCGAAGCAATTTGAGGGAAAGACCAGTAAGGAAAATCTGTAAAACGTAGGAGATTATAGAGAACACACAACACAACACAGAACATTTTAGGCAAGTCGTCAAATAAATGAAACACACATTTATCTACTATATCCTAGATCCTTAGAATTTTGTGAAGATGTGAATCAACGTAATATATTGGTGGAGTTTCAAAAAATCCTATGAAATGATATAAGTTATTAGTAAACAGAAGTTTGATATGGAACAACGGTAGTAGGATACCGAAGGAGCAAAGAATGCGCTGATTTCAAAACACATAATCAAAAGAAGAAGCAAAGAATGCGCTGATTACAAAACACATAACAAAAGAAGAAACAAACAATGCGCTGATTGCTAAACTCATAGTCAGAAAAAGAGCCAAGAATGCGCTGATTACAAAACACATAGTCAAAAGAAGGGGCCAAGAATGCACTGATTACAAAACACATAGTCAAAAGAAGAGCAAAGAATGCGCTGATTACAAAACACATAGTCAGAAAAAGAGCCAAGAATGCGCTGCTTACAAAACACATAACAAAAGAAGAGCCAAGAATGCGCTGATTACAAAACATATAGTCAAAAGAAGGAGCCAAGAATGCGCTGATTACAAAACACATAGTCAAAAGAAGGAGCAAAGAATGCGCTGATTACAAAACACATAATCAAAAGTGGAAGCACAGAATGCGCTGATTACAAAGCACATAGTCAAAAGAAGAAGCAAAGAATGCACTGATTACAAAACACATAGTCAAAAGGAGGAGCAAAGAATGCGCTAATCAAAGATCTCAAAGTGTAAAGACTTAGCAAATACTAGAATAGAAAAATAATTAAAAAATAAGAACACAAATCATTTAAAACTAAGCCACTTACAGTGTAAATCCAGGGTAAGATTAAAAGTTTTATGAACATTCTTAAAAGCCATAAAGTATATCTTACTTTTTAACTGATCAAAATATTAACTGGTTTAAGATGTAACTTTAATTCGCCGTTTCAGAAACTGAGGAATTATGGGTACTGCGATTGTATTTCAAATTTTGGTGTACGAACAATCAATTTTCAACCAATGGCGTTACGTTATTTTAGTTCTTGACCAATCAAAATATTCTGGTGTACGCTCTACCCTCAATGCTTTACTTTCTCAGGAAACGGCGAATTGAAGTACAAATGTGCGGCTATGACAGCGCCTGGACTGACATCTGGGTTTTCCTCGCCGTTCATTGAAGATCTTATGGTGGCTTTGTTATTACTCCCCTTTGGGTCGTTTTCTCATTGACACATTCACCGTTTCCCTTCCTTTTTTTCTATTTAGTGGAATGCGCATGCCAATATTGGTAACATCTGATAACTGAAATGTTTAAAAGTAAATTCACCTTGTCATGATAGACAGCCTACACGAAGCAGAGTGACACCGTTGTGTGTCTTCTTCAATTTATATTTAATGTCTAAGAAAGTTGTCTTTAATTACTCATAAAGAAAAAAACATCCGATGGTTTTGGCTTTAAATATTGCTTTATATTCATCGTGCGTAATGTATGAAAGTAAGTATCAATTTTTTTAGAAAGAATAAAGTGTAGATCAACTGTTGAAAAAAATAATGGCATAAGAATACCGAAGTAAAAAAGCACAAGACCACACAAACCAATGTCTAGAAACAAGGCAAAAATGGCAACACCACAAGACACTACTCAACCATAAAACAAAGGAACACCCCTAATACAACACTCAAAACTAAAGCACTAATAGTGGGAACTGTCCAAAGCAGAGTGACAACAGTAAGTTTGTTCTGGTCGGTATACAGAATAGGCCGTCGTCTTTTTTCATAAAATATGACGTTTTTTTTCATCAACATTTTTGTATGATATCTATATTTGAATAAATTCTTTATTAGGTTTTCTAGTAAAATAATAGAACAAAACTAACTCTTTTGAAAAGATATATATATTCTAGTATTTATAATTGAAAAGGAGGTACAGTTTTATAGTTATTTTTTATTTTTCAAATATAGGGGACTGCAATTTTGATCATGACATGTGTTCTTGGCGAAATGATATTAGAAGTAATTTTAAATGGATACGTAAAAATGGTACAACACCAAGTAATTATACAGGTCCTTTGTCTGATCATACCACAGGAACAGGTACTACATATAAACTCTCACTTGCAAGTGTTTCAGCTTTTTAAGCAGGTTGTTTTTCTAACTGGTTATAATATTTTACTCTCAACTTTTAGTTTTAAAGCAGATTTTAAAAAAATTTACCCCAATGCTTTAGTGCTACAGTGTTTTTGGTGGTTTACTCTTTTTTACTCTCATCTAATTTTGTTTCAACTATTTAAAAAATACTATTAGAAAAATAACAAGTTTCCCCGAGCCAATTGTTTGTTGGAAGTGTAGTATCTTTTTAAAGCTAATACAAAAGTCTCATAAAATTTGAGGATTAGCTCTTTGTGGAGATTATTTGCTATTTGTATTTTTATTTTCACATAAAAAATTACTCACTGATTACAAGAATCGTGTACAAAAGGTGTTTTATTTTTTCACGTGTTGCCGTGGTGGTTGGTGATCGCTTTTTATGTGGTTTGTGACAAATTGAATTTTACTCAATGTGCAATCTTCTAATTTTGTATGTGTGTGTAGGCACCCCTATATTACCCTTCTTTAAATAACATGTTTTCACTTATGATAACATCGCAGAATTAACGTTATTGATAGAATGCAATGACGAAGCATGAGCCAAATTTTATAAAACATGGACCGATAACGGTCCCGGAAAAGATTTGATTATATTCACAAAATAATCCCATATTTGCTATGTCTTAATTTAAGAAATTCACAGTCGATCCCGTATTTTGTTATTTACTATTGAACAGAATTATTCAGAATTACGACAAGAAAATATGAAATACTACAAATATAGAATGTCTTTATACTATATATCAAATCCTTCTGAGCTTTCATGGTTTCAGAGAAGTTCGAGTATTATTTTAAAGGGTATGGAGTAAATGAACACGAAACAATAAGACATATGTTAACTACAACTGCAATATTAATTCTAATGAGCTGTACGGCCATTTCGGAAATTAATTCCTCATCAGCAAAACTAGAACCCAAACATAGGAAATCCAGAATTTGAAAAAAATGCTTAAAATGCTTAAAAACCAACCGAACTCCGAATAATAAGTAATATCAATTATAGCTAAGGACAAAGCTACGATGGAGGGAACTAAGCCTTAGGTGTTAGAATATACAGACATGTCATATATATAGCATCGCTTTTACGAATCGAAATATTTATTGCACGGAAAACGCGGTTGCGTTTTGAGTGCAATAAATATTTTAATGAGTAAGGCGGTGCTATATATGATTTGTAATATGACCAATGAAAAACGTTTTACCGAGAGTGCGTTAAATATGCTAATCATTTTTAACATGAATGACAGGTAACAATCAACACAGCCTTAAACGTACAATTAGCACGTGATTTAAAAAGAGTACACATTTAAAGATTTCATCGATAGGGGGTCTGTTGCGTTGCAGTTTATCAGGTAATTCGATGTTTGGTTTTTTGTATCAGACTTGGAGAAATATACAGCTCAAATTGATAATTCTCTCAAAATTCGAAATCAAACCCCCCAAAGAAAAAAAACAGGAAACATATGCTGCTTTCACTCGTGTAAACATAATAGGTATGTTGTAGATCTAACTCAGAACGTTTCAGAGCATGTAAACGGCTACACAACAATAAGGGGACGACCATCTGATTTTCGGAGGGTGGGGGAGGGGGCTTGGGTGATTTATTTAATCTTGGTGCCAGTGAAAATAAATTTTCTAACCCTTCTTTTCGCCAAAATGAATTTAATTTTGATTTGAAACCAAAAAAAAAAAATGTTGCAACACTAACACATAATTTGATGTAGCATTTGGCGTAAATAAATTGTTTGAGATGGACATGACATGAAAATAAATATTTTTTCTAGGTAAAATTGTCCCCCCCCTAAAAAAAAATCAAATGGTCGTATGGTCGTCCCTTAATCTTCATATAATGAGTACCTAATTTCTGCATTTAATTAACAGGCAAATCGGTGAAATAAAGTCCATGCTGGCGGTCTCTTCTCTATTTTCTAGGACCGTGGACAGAGGAACCTGCGACTTCTGTCAATACTGAGTTATAAGGTTCCTTTTTAGAAAAGACATTCGCAATGTGTGTTGTATCTTCAGACCATATCGGTTCCTTGACTATAAAGTACTAGTAACAGGAATTGTTCCTGTAAATACTTAATTTGAATGGTAATTCGCTGTTTGGGGAGGGGGCACTGGTTGGAACAGTAGAAGAATAAATGTGCTAAATTTGACAAATTTTGAATAAAAGACATGTACAAAAAGGAACATATAAAAATCGTCTTTCAGACAAGAAAGGCCCCGAGAAAAATTTCCATGGCATAGGCACTACAATGATAAAGACGGTTATTTACTAATATCAGCCGTTTACAATAATTAAAACAAGATGAATGTCATTGGCTTCTGAATTTGCATGAAGTTAATGCCCGTCCTATCCCATTGTATTTGTATTGTGTGTAGGAACTGAACTTTACTACAATGCAATAACTTCCAAATAGTGAAATTAATGCATTCTACACGGAATATCGGCCTTCAGAGCTTTAAAAGATCAGAGGAAATTTTAAAAATCATATTACAACTAGATAATAGTTATGAACAAAGTGTACACATGAGATATAATCGCATGTACAAGTACACCATATCCATGAAAAATAAAGAGGATACATCTCAATACGGGGAATTGTTTACCAACTCCACACTGCATTAAAAGACAAACTCTTATATTAAATATTTCTACAAAGGATATGGAGTAAATGAACTCGAGACAATAACACATATGTTAACTACTACTGCAATATTAATTCTAATGAGCTGTACGGCCATTTCGGAAATTAATTCCTCATCAGCAAAACTAGAACCCAAACATAGGAAATCCAGAATTTGAAAAAAATGCTTAAAATGCTTAAAAACCAACCGAACTCCGAATAATAAGTATTATTCCACTATATAATTATAACTTGACTAATAACGAATTTTCATTGGCCAAGACTGTCACACGTGACTTTGAACAAAACATCGTGTCTCCCGCCGAACATCGTGTCCAAATATCATATTCCCCTCATTCGAAATCCTCTAGATTTTACAAGAGTTATCATAGCAAGGAGGTGTTCCGAGTTAACATGGTTAGGGAACAGCTCACTGTCGCAATCCAAGAGTTTTTACTGAATAATTAGGTCTCAAAAGCACACTTTTAATTATTTTTATTTGTGTTGTTATGTCAATTTCAAAAATCAATAAAACATTTATTTCAGCAACGACAATGCCTTTTCTTTCTGTAGTGTACTTTTAGTTCTTAGGTCCTTATTACGCTCCGGGATTACGCTATTATATTTTCACCGATCGATGTCATAGATGCAGCGGCTTTCGAATATAGGTGGATTCAGGCAGAGTTTCAAGAAAAAATGATTCCAGACGAATTTTTGCTAGTTTTTTTGTCAATTTTGCCTGAATTCTTCAAGATCATGAAAAAAATTTCAGATAGATGGAGAGGAGGTACAACCACTTCTCGATACAACCTTCAATGAACTTAGTGGTGGAATAAAATATTTATTTCCCATGCATGTGGGAGATATGAAGATTTGTTTACCCTCGGGAAATCATATTTCCCTCAGGCGATGTCTTCGGGAAATATGATTCCCTCGGGTAACCAAATCTTCATATCTCCCGCATGCATGGGAAATAAATGTATACTATCAATTATAGCTAAGGACAATGGAGGGAACTAAGCCTTAGGTGTTAGAATATACAGACATGTCATATATATAGCATCGCTTTTACGAATCAAAATATTTATTGCACGGAAAACGCGGTAGCGTTTTGAGTGCAATAAATATTTTAATGAGTAAGGCGATCCTATATATGATTTGTAATATGACCAATGAAAAACGCTTTACCGAGAGTGCGTTAAATATGCTAATCATTTTTAACATGAATGACAGGTAACAATCAACACAGCCTTAAACGTACAATTAGCACGTGATTTAAAAAGAGTACACATTTAAAGATTTCATCGATAGGGGGTCTGTTGCGTTGCAGTTTATCAGGCAATTCTATGTTTGGTTTTTTGTATCAGACTTGGAGAAATATACAGCTGAAATTGATAATTCTCTCAAAATTCAAAATCGAACCCCCCAAAGAAAAAAAAACCAGGAAACAAATGCTGCTTTCACTCGTGTAAACATAATAGGTATGTTGTAGATCTAACTCAGAACGTTTCAGAGCATGTAAACGGCTACACAACAATAAGGGGACGACCATCTGATTTTCGGAGGGTGGGGGAGGGGGCTTGGGCGATTTATTTAATCTTAGTGCCAGTGAAAATAAATTTTCTAACCCTTCTTTTCGCCAAAATGAATTTAATTTTGATTTGAAACAAAAAAAAAATGTTTCAACACTAACACATAATTTGATGTAGCATTTGGCGTAAATAAATTGTTTGAGATGGACATGACATGAAAATAAATATTTTTTCTAGGTAAAATTGTCCCCCCCTAAAAAAATCAAATGGTCGTATGGTCGTCCCTTAATCTTAATATAATGAGTACCTAATTTCTGCATTTAATGAACAGGCAAATCGGTGAAATAAAGTTCATGCTGGCGGTCTCTTCTCTATTTTCTAGGACCGGACCGTGGGCAGAGGAACCTGCGACTTCTGTCAATACTGAGTTATAAGGTTCCTTTTTAGAAAAGACATTCGCAATGTGTGTTGTATCTTCAGACCATATCGCTTCCTTGACTAAAAAGTACTAGTAACAGGAATTGTTCCTGTTAATACTTAATTTGAATGGTAATTCGCTGTTTGGGGAGGGGGCACTGGTTGGAACAGTAGAAGAATAAACGTGCTAAATTTGACAAATTTTGAATAAAAGGCATGTACAAAAAGGAACATATGAAAATCGTCTTTCAGACAAGAAAGGCCCCGAGAAAAATTTCCTTGGCATAGGCACTACAATGATAAAGACGGTTATTTACTAATATCAGCCGTTTACAATAATTAAAACAAGATGAATGTCATTGGCTTCTGAATTTCAGAGGGAGGAGTCAATTAATGCATTATCATCTAATTTGCATGAAGTTAATGCCCGTCCTATCCCATTGTATTTGTATTGTGTGTAGGAACTGCACTTTTCTACAATGCAATAACTTCCAAATAGTGAAATTAATGCATTCTACACGGAATATCTGCCTTCAGAGCTTTAAAAGATCAGAGGAAATTTAAAAAATCATATTACAACTAGATAATAGTTATGAACAAAGTGTACACATGAGATATAATCGCATATACAAGTACACCATAGCTATGAAAAATAAAGAGGATACATCTCAACACGGGGAATTGTTTTACCAACTCCACACTGCATTAAAAGACAAACTCTTGTATTAAATATTTCTACAAAGGATATGGAGTAAATGAACACGAGACAATAACACATATGTTAACTACTACTGCAATATTAATTCTAATGAACTGTATGGCCATTTCGGAAATTAATTCCTCATCAGCAGCACTAGAACTCAAACCGATGATAAAAAACCAATAATTAAAAAAAAATACTTAAAATGCTTAAAAAAACAAAACGAATTCCGAATACTTAGTAATATCAAATATAGCTAAGGACAAAACTATGATGGAGGGAGCTAAGCCTAAAGTTTTAGAAGTTACATTAATTTAGATAGCAGTAATAGTTATAAACAAAGGTACATATGAGATATAATCGCATGTACAATTATATATGTATAGATCCTGCTTTACTTTAGAGGTATGGATTTTCAGTATCTCAGTATATCTATAAAAAGTGTAATGACGTGAAAAGACTGTGTACAACGTTTGCAGACCTTCCGTATAAATTTGTTTTTATGACCGTCATATCCTTGAATTCGGCCAAAAACGCCTTTTGAAAACTGATTATAGAGGAGCACAATAGTTGAGAGTAATATGCATACCCTTTTTGTCTTATTTTTCTCTTTGCACTATTTTACTGCCATTATAACAGTGGGCACTGAACATCTGTCCTACAATAAACTTTTTTTATAGGTGTACTAAACAACGGCAGTAGAATACCGAATGAATAAAACACAAAAGTCCAGAGACAAGACAAAAGCAAGAACACAGAAGACGGGAAACCAAGGACACTTCGAACCCACAAAATACACAAATGCTACAAATACAACACTAAAAACTAAAGCACTAACAGTGTGAACTCTCCAAAATCATTCTGGCATCAGGTGCTCCGGAAGGGTATAGGCATGTCTTGGTCTGTATACAACACCCGTCACACTGTCAGTAGGTTAACCCAGGGTAAAGTCAGAATAGGCAATTTCAATCCGGGAATCTTGCTGAAAATGTCCGTTTTCATTTGTGATACCGACACTTCATATCTATCTATGATGTCGTGGTGACGGCCATAGAATTTCCGAAGGGACTTTAGTTGCAAAATTAAAATCGGTGCAGGAAAATGTCTTTTTTGTAGAATTTGCAACAAATAGAAAACTTTGATGCAACTTAAAATTAGCTTCATTTTACCAAACTTTGATAAAAAAATCATTGGGAATTTAATTTTGGTAGTTCACGTGTTTTACTTTTTATAATAATTAGTCTTTTGTGTATACGGTTGCCAATTTGTTTTAAAAGTCCGTCATTTTAAATATTTGCATCTCCACAATATGAGGGGATCTTTTGTGTATAAAGAACTGTTAATTTCTAACTTTTATAAAACGATCTGTAAAAGAAAACCTTAAATTTAATTCTAAGCCTAACTTCTAAAAAATAAACAAAGTTTGAGCGAAATAAAGCTAGTTTGAGCGAAATAAAGCGTACTTTTGTTATTGGTGTAAATTAGTCAATTTCCCCCAAAAAGTGCATACTGACACAAAACTTGGTAAATCCGTTGCACTGAAACAGTGCCTTATTATTTTATCTGAAATCATATTGAAATGTGATTTTAAACATGAAACTAAATACATATGCTTAGAAATTCATATTGAAAGCTACTTGCAATTGTCAGTATATTCATGTACATGTAATTTGACTGGACTTTGGCTTGTCAAGTACTTTGAGAACACATGAATTTGAGTTATCTTTCGTTGTACATCAAAAAGAACATTAGAAAATATTTTCCGGTTTGCATATCAACTAAACATTGGAAGTTTTATGCAAATTTGGACTTTTTATTTGTTCTCGTATCTGTAACGGCGGACATTTCATCCACGAATTTTGGAGCATATGTACATTTTGTACTTGTATTCAAATCGGAACATTTCAGAAATTCAAAGTAGTTTTTGGCATTCAATGAAATCGTTGTTTATTTAGACTCAAATTTACTCCGATATTTATACCGATAAATTTATAAAAACCAGTCAAAATTAACTTGCATGCTATGATTAATTAAAATTAATATTTCAGGTCTGGACTTTAACGTAAATAGCTTTTTATCAGCATATTAGAAAATACTAATATTTTCTATAACTTTAAAGATACCATATCCCAAGCTCCGTTATAGGGTAACCCCAAAACAGGAGAGACCACAGGAACTTTCTACGACAGCTGAAACTATGAAATTTGATAGTTGTTCTATCATTTAAAACAAGAATTAGCCGTGTGTGATTCCGTTAACCCAAACTCGAAAACTAAGCATCTTTTTGGACCTTGGACACCCTACTAGTAGTTTGACAGGGTTCTACCAGCAGACTAGGGTCCTTGAGCTAGCCGACAGTTTAGCGGCGAGCACCCCTTGATCCAACTTTAAAAAATAACGTATTGTCTTTTTTTTGTCTCTCCCTTCAAGATTGTGGTCATGGAGTTAGTAGTCTACCTGTATTGGGCTTTATTCGTATGTTTTTTTATACTATAGGGAAACGGGACAGATAAAGGGCAAGTTTGGGTACCCATAAACCGGTTTAACCCTACCACTGGTATTTGCTAGTGCCGTTACCAAGTCCGGGTGTCCCGAGTTCCTATCGTTGTCTACGTTTGTCTTTTGTCTTATAACAACACAACGGCAGCAGAATACCGAAGGAACAAAGCACAAGATTACACAAATCAAAGTCCAGAGACAAGGCAAAAGCAAGAACACCAAAAGACGGAAGACCAAAGACACCACATGCCCACAAAACGAACATTACATATACAATACAAAAAAACTAAAGCACTAACAGTGTGAACTCTCAATAAACTAGAGTGACATCAGGTGCCCCGGAATGGTAAGCATATCCTGCTCTGTGCACGTGTTTTTCCTGTGTAGTTCCCTGGCAGATTGCGGCATGTAATTATAATTTTCAGACATTTTAGGATTTTCCTGTAATCCACTTTTTTACATCTTTGGTCATACAAACATACCATATCGGGCAAAGTTCTCTGATTTTTATGAAAGTTGCCAGGGTGACAATCCAAACAATTGTCATATGGCTGGGTGGGTGACATTTTTTCAGCTGTTGTTCATGGTTCATGTTTATGTTCATCCTTTCGTAAAATATTCAATGACTTAACATAAAGCTGGGAGCTGAAAGAGCTCATTTTTAGCCATAGAAAGCCATTGTTAATCTCTGCTTCGTATCGGTTGACAATGTTTTCACGGGTTAACAATCTGCTGTCACCTTCTTAGCTATATGCCATTTACATGTTGTCTAAAACAGACATTTAGACTCCTGCAAGTTTAGATTTGGGCTGTTTATTGTTATTATCATCCGGGTAAGCCAAATTTTTTCCGTGTTCGGCGTTAGCACAATAGCATATATGTATTGACTGGTTATATGGGAATAGAAAGTTTGTTGTCCCCGAAGCCCTAACTATTGACCGTGGTGTACTTGAGGTCAATAGTTAGGGCCAAGGGGACAACAAACTTGCTTTTCACAAATATATAAGTATCTTATTTTACCGAAAACAAAAGATTTATATTTTTTAATTCATCTTTTAATAATAATTATCTAATTACCTGCATATGATTATAAAATATTATATTATTATTTATAAATAAATAGTAAAAATATCAGTTGGTTGAATTTTGTATTCTTATAAAACATAATAGCTGTAATTAAATCTATTTTCATCATCAAAATTTATTCTGCTGCAAAGTAAATAAGTGTTCTTTGTAATTTGGATGCCTAGTTTTGAGTTATCAGTTTACAACAATGGTGTCAGAGTATTCTGAATTATCAACAAATCTTATATCCAATTAAAATCGCAAATAAACAGTCAATGAGTATTTTATTATACAGAAAAAAAACAAGATTTACAAATTTTAAATCATCTTAAAATAACAATTCTCTCATTACCAGTATTTTCTTTTTACATTTTTTATCAAGAAAATGTATTCTGTAGTATTCACTTGAATTTACGTAACTAGTTTAGAGTTATTACTAGGAAACAATGATGTCAACGCATTCTGAATTATCAACAAAACTTTTATTCAATAGAGAAGGAGGAAAGCGGGAAAAATATTCACACTGCCAGTCAATAGTCTGAGAAACTATTGACCGGTAAATAGTTACAAAATTAGAAAGACGAAAAATAGTAATTTTTTCAAGATTTTTTTGTTGTGATTTTCATATACTGAGGTATGATAATACATCTTATTTATCACATGAACATAGTTTTCTGCTTAAACCTAGTTCTTCTATTATATGGTTTTAATTCAGTACGATTGATGTGGTTATCTTTTCTACGATTGATTTTAATTTTAAATTGGTTTTAGCACTCCATTGTAATCTTCACTCATGCAAAAAAAATTCCCTAATAGTTACGGTTTAAAATTAGAAATAAACAATGACTACTTCTGGATGCCTGAACAATAAGCACTTGAAGTGAATGGTTTTTTTTTAACTTATTTTGGCTTTAAAAAAGACAAGTACTCGCATCTTTGTATTACGCAGGATTTTACATCTATATGGAAGCCAACCAGTGCTTTTTACATCCAGGTCGTGTTGCAATTTTATCAAGTCAAGCTATAGACACCAAATATAAGTGTTTGTCATTCTGGTATAATATGTATGGTCAGCCTGGTCAGTTGAAAGTTTTCATATCCAGTAGTAATACACTCGCACTAAAGGTTATATGGAATAAATCTGGAAATCAAGGAAAGGAATGGTTAAAAGGGGATGTATCGATTGAAGAAGATTCTATCGATTATAAGGTTTGATATATAATATAGTCACTGTAGAGAATTAATATAATATTACCATTTGTCTAAAATGAATTTTTGAAATGCAATTCTTGTAAATTAATTATTGTGAATTAAATTTATAAGTCATATGTTTATCGAAATGATAATTCAATATGAATTGATCTTTTCAACTACCCTTTCAAATTCAATAGTCTCATCATGATGATAAAGAACTGAAGGGTAAGACTTAAGCAATTAATTAAAAACACGCTTGTTCAGGTTTTCAAGACCAAAATCGAAACTGTGAAGGGCACCATAAACGAAGGACAAACGAAAGTGTTATCTCATAAAAGGTATAAGGGTTTAATTTGTCTGCCAATATTTTTTAAAGATTTACTTTGAGGCTGTCTGTGGGAGTTCTTACAGAGGTGATATTGCTATAGATGATATCCAGTTTAGCACGGACACATGTTTGAAAAGTAAGTACCCTTGTTATGAAGAATTTTAAATCAACAACTTTGTCTATGAAATAAAGTTCTGTACAAATCGTGATTAAACAGTTTTTCACATTAATTTGTCAGTTTTGTTCTTTTGATCAAAATTATTCCAAGATGTGCCCCATAAACGTAGAGAATTATGCATTTTATTAAGAATAAGTAATACACTGTTAATGCAATGACATCCTTGCAAAATATGTTGATGGAAAAACAGAAGGAGCAAAAGACACACAAAATGAAATTGCATATTAAATCATAGTGAAGAGACATAAAAAAACAAGAAAATGGGAGAACAAATCCATGAGACATTAAAAAAAAACAACCGTCACAAATACAACATCAAAACAAAAGCATTTACGGTGTGAACTCACATTAAAATCTGTAGTAGCACCAGGTGTCCCGAGAATGTGAATATGTCCTCTTCCATAAACGGCACCCATTACACTTTCAAAGAGCTGATCCAAGGTTTAAAGTCAAAACAGTTTAGACAACAAGCCAAAGTATATCTTTATATGCAATTACGTTAGTTAATTTCAGCCAAATGCTACTAGTTTAAAACAGATAAGATAAAAGAAAATTTTAAAAAGTACAATGTTTTTGAAATACTACATACCAGATAAACGTTTGATGAGCAATTTTAATGGCATAAAAAATTCTTCATTTGTACAAGCTGGTAAACAATGTAATCGAATGTTTTAATTTTTGTTTTAGAAATAAAGCAATTAATATTCAAATTTCGAATGAAACACATGGATAAAACTACTCATGAAAACTATTTACATGCATGAGATATTGCATAAATTATGAAATATAATGCAACTTCACATAACTATTGCGATGCAAAAACATTTCTGAATTTGACATGATAAATTTCCAATTGAAAACCGAAGGAACAATCAAATATCATAAATCCAGAATACAGGGCAATATAAGGACCACTTACAGAGAACGGAAATGACGAAAACGAAACAGAACATATTACAAGCGCCACAAAAAGTAAAACACCAATATTATGAACTCCTTAAACCAGGAGTATCATCGGGGCTTCCGGAAACGTAGTCATGAAATGCTCCACATATGTCACTCGTCACACAGGTTTTAAAATATACTGCGTTGAAAGATCCGTTTTGTAGCTGATTGGTATATTTTCTAACCTTTGGGCAAAACCAATGAAATCCAAGGTACGAGTAAATTCTATAAACCTCAAACAGTACTAAGGTCAAAGTTTGATAAACAACTGTTAAACTCTTCAGTATTAAGGTAATCTCAAGGACAAATCTGTTGTACAATGACAAAATTAAAATATAACATACAAGACAACACAGAAAACCAAATCACGAATAGTGTGACCTCCCACTGAAAATAGGGAGTATCATCAGGTGCTCCAGAAGTGTAAGCATGATCTGCTTCACATGTGACACCCGTTACACTGTAAGTGAAAAGTCCGGTGTAATGTCAAATTCGGTATGTTTCATTCTAGTAATAACTCGGGAAGTGTTGAAAGACGCTTATTTTCATTTGTGATATAGAAACATTGTAACAATCTGTCAAATCGTGAAGACACCCATAAAACTTTTTGAGAGGCAATAGTAACAGTGATTGAACATAACCCTGGCTAAGTAGGTTTTGAGATCGTAATCTTGATCTGTATAGGAAATCGACTTACACATTCCATGCAAGACAGTAGCGAATGAGCTGTGAAATGTAGACTGCATGTGCTGGCGATGTTTGTATATTACTACTCAAAAGATATGGGAAAGCCAAAATCGTCACGTTTGTCATTGTATTTTAAGTGTCGTGTCACGAGTTATAGATATAAGAATAAATGTCCAGATAGAACGCAGATGTTGGTCTTCATAATGTCCAGTTCATTTGGGTAGATGAGACGAAGATAATCCTTAAAACGAGGATTGTTTAACAATAAACATTATTTGTGTAACGGAATCTAAACATTAAATGATCTGGCTACATTTTTATCTTTATTTCTGAAGTAGTCTTTGTTTGAAACTGCTCTATAGGAATATGAATTAGTACCCATTTTATTTCGATTGTCTGTTGGAAAATCTGTCCTCCGAATTCGACAATATATTGTCAGTTAAAAATTCCAGTATTGCTTTTGGCATGCCATATCCCTATATTTAATGCTCATATAATAATTGTATTTTTAATTGATCATGTTTTGAATTATGATCATACTTGATTTAAATGACGCCGACACGTCAAGTTTTTGACAACAAATACATTAGCTTTGACAACAGATATATTACATCTACATCATAATGAATCATCCAGCAAGAATTATTTTCAAATAAAAGCGATTCAACAGGCACAATTACAGATAAAAAAATTAAGGGTAAAGGAAAAGAAGGCCACACCTGCATACTGCAAAAAAAAAAAATCGCAATGAGCTATAATTGAATAATATGCACGTTGAGAGATATAATAATTCTGAATTTGAAAATAAACCAGAAAGTCAAAAGCTAATTTTTGTGACTGATATACTTATGCAAATACTGGATTCTGATTAATCTGATTTTTTGCAGGTTCGTATACGTGGTTGTTGTAAATCTGGCATCAACATTACCCTGAACATTTTCCTGTTTTCTGAAGAAAAATTCAGTTAAAACTCAGTTAAATATCATAATTGGCTGCCATTTGTTTTAAGCTTTGTATTTGGGTGAAACTAACAGTAATTTTCTATATAGAATGTTAAAAACTTCAACTGTTGCAGACCAATGAGGGGGAGGATGCATTATCCATAAAGTTTTTCGGTAACATTCATACAAGACTTTTTATTTTTTGTGGAAATATCCTGCGCTCTATTTACCGCTTTTAAGATCATGCTCAATAAGTGTCTTAACTTCTAACCTCTGAAATGCAACACCAATGAGATATGCTTAGATACATATAATAGTAGAACTGAATTTAAGATCATACATTCTCGTGTTTTATCGCATTGTAGTGCAAAAATCAATGCATACATGTGCAATGAACTCTATAAAATAGATAAGCTAAATGTGTATTTTAAAATGTAGGACCAACAGACACAGAAATGCAAACATCGCCAACAAGTTCATCTTTCTTTTCTACAGGTAAGTTTACAAGAACGGCAGTAGAAACCAATATTTTCCACGGTACGTGCAACTTCTATAACCCTCAAACAGTATCAAGGTGAAAGTGTGATAAACATCTGTTAAACTCTTCAGTATTCAGGTAATTTCAAGGACAAATCTGTTGTACAAACATAATCGACGAAGACAAAATTAAAATATAACATTGTAATATAAAAGACAACACAGAAAACCAAATCACGAATAGTGTGAACTCCCATTGAGAACAGGAGTATCATCCAGAAGTGTAAGCATGACCTGCTTCACATGTGACACCCGTCACACTGTAAGCGAAAAGTCCGGTGTAATGTTAAATTCAGTATGTGTCATTCTAGTAATAACTCGGGAAGTGTTGAAAGACGCTTATCTTCATTTGTGATAAAGAAATATGTAACGATCCATCACATCGTAAAACTTTTTGAGTGACAATTGTAACAGTGATTGAACATAACCCTGTCTAGGTAGGTTTTGAGATAGTAATCTCGCTTTGTAGAGGAAATCGACAGTAGCGAATGAGCTATGAATATGTAGACTGCATATGCTGGCGATGTGGGTATATTACTACTCAAAAGTGGGAATTAATATAAGAAAGATAACAGGAAACACCTACAATGGCCGTAAACCACAATCACATGCCACAATCAACCAGGGAACCGCACGAGAAAAACAATAAAATGACAAAAGACAAACATGAAGTTCAATATTGGAAAGCAAAAATCGCCACGTTTGTCATTACGTTTGCATTTTAAGTGTCGCGAGTTATAGATATAAGACAAAAGGTCCAGATAGGATGCTGATATTGGTGTATCAGTGGTCTCCATAATGTCCAGTTCATTTTGATAGATGAGATGAAGATAACCCTTAAATCGAGGATTGTTTAACAATAAAACATCATTTGTGTAACGGAAACTAAAATGGCTAGATTTTTATTTTTTTAACCAGTCCTTGTTTTAAACTGCTTCATACGGATGTGAAAATCTGCTAGAATTTGCGCACAATTAGTACCCATTTGTATTCCGATTGTCTGTTGGAACATCTGACCTCCGAATTCGACAAATATATTGTCAATTAAAAATTCAAGTGTTATTTTTGGGATGCCATTTCCCTGTTTTAAATGCTCATTTTATTATTGTATTTTTAATTGATCCTTTTGAATTGTGATCATACTTGATTTTAATTTCAATTTCTAGATGACGCTGACACGTCAACCAAGTTTTTGACAACAAATACATTAGCTTTGACAACAGGTATAATACATCTACATAAAAAGTGAATCACCCAGCATAAATTATTTTCAAATAAAAACGATTCAACAGGCACAATTACCGCAAAAAATAAAGGGGTGCCACGCCTGCTTACTACAAAAAAAATCTCACTTATTTATAATTAAATAATTCGTATGTTGCGAAATGATAATTTGAATTTGAAGATAAACAAGAGAGTCAAAAAATACTGTTTGTGACTGATATACTTATGCAAATACTGGAATTCTGATTGATCTGAATTTGTGCAGGTTCTTACTCTTAATTGTGTTAAATCGGGCACCAAAGTTACTCTAAACATTTTCCTATTTTCTGAAGAATAATTCAGTTTAAACTCAGTTAAAGATGATAAATGGCTGACATGAGATTTGAGATTTGTATTTGGATGAAACTAACAGTAATTTTGTATACAGAATGTAAAGAACTTCAACTGTTGCAGACCAATGGAGGGAACCATTATCCATAAAACCGGAAAGTTTTTCGGTAACGTCAATACAAGAACCTCTGAAATGCAACACCAATGAGATATTCTTAGATATATATATTATAGTAAATCTGAATTTTAGATCATACATTCTCATGTTTTATCGCATTGTAGTGCAAAAATCCATGGATATATATGCAATGAACTTTATATAACATAATACAGGCTAAAAATGTATTTTAAACTGTAGGGCCAACAAAGACAGAAACGCAAACGACACCAACAAGTTCATCTTTCTTATCTTCAGGTAAGTCAAAGAACGGGAGTAGAATACCAACGGAAGGAAAAGAAAACAGTTATTAAAATCAAAGTCAAGAGACGCGGCAAAACGAGAAACCAGATGTACAAATAACTAAATAGGGAAGTTACTGTGAATTTGGTTTCTGCATATGCGCACTTCAACAACTTATGTCTCTTCAGTGCAGATAAAATCTAAACGTTTGGAAGACCATAGGTCAAAGATGTTTAAAAACTGAAAGAGAACAAATCACCAATATGATCAAATGTAAAGCCAAAATCAGCTAAGGATGGAGCTTTGCATGAGGGAGATACTCCTTAGTTTTCAACAACATTTACAAAAATTTAGATATTGTAATGTTCCATATATAATCGGCTTTCGGTTCAGCCCCGAAGTAGTGACTACTGAGCTGGTGAATACCCTCGTGGACTACCAGTCCACCAGCAGTGGCATCGACAAATTCATGAAACATCATCAACATATGCGGAAATAACAAACATCACATTCAGAACTTAAATACTGAAATTAATACAAGGTAAAGTTAAAATTGGTAATGTCAAATCCTTCAAGATGTAAAATCTTGCTAAAACTGAGCACTTTCATATGCGACATTGATACGTAATATCTTCCAAATATGTCGAGTAGTTTCATAAAGGATGAAAATATCAAGTCCAATACATAGCCCTGTCGTGGTTCTTTTCACAAAACTGCTGTATAAGCTACACATTATATGCAACTATTGTCAAATAGCTTTAATACGTCCATCTTCGTCAGGAGTAGGCTAAATGTTTTTCCTGTCTTTTCAAACAAACATAGCACAATGAATTTATTGAACAGTTTAGAAAACAAAGCAAAAAAAAAGTTATTGGTGTAGATGGCCATGCCACACTTAATTTTTTTTTTTTAAAATAAAACAAAAATTCGCTTTTTTAACGCTCACGAACGACTTTTGACACTTTTTTTACAACAGGGCATTAATGTTCAATAGTGCTCACCATACATTGCCGAACGTCATCAACTTTGGCTTATTAGAATGCCACATCCCTGCTCACGTCATAATTCGTATCAATCTTCCAGTGCTATCAGACAGAATATCTGAGCTATAGGACAGAATATCTGAATCAAGGAGGTATGTCGGCGCTACCGGTCATTTAACTCAAAATTGGATACAATGACGTTTTTGGCAATTTGGTATTTCCATATATACTTCCCTAAAGCAGAAACGATACCAGATTTATTGTAAGTGGTGCTAGAGGATAGGACATATTCCAAATGTGTCTCAAAACAAATTCAGTAGATATAGTTCACCTCCTGTCCTATCTTAAGACGGCAAAATGCATAAATTATTGGGTGTGAGGGAAAAATGACCACGCAACCAAAATTCTACGCTCCCCAAATATCTATCCATGGCATCCTGTCCTAGAATGACATACTTGCCTTTATTGCAAGGCAATTTTTTCTACACCAACAGCAACCTTTTTTGCATATAATTCATATACACTTGAAAAAGAAAAAAAAATGAAAAAAAATTATACACTCTGGGCGTTAAAGGGTTAAAGCACACAGTATCTATTATCAAAAGGCTTTCTCGAGGTGCCAATAAAAGGTGACTAGTGAAGAAATTTTTATGGAATACTGATTAGTATTAAGTTTTCGAAACCTGTTTTAAGCTTCTTTTGAAGAGAATACACATACTGACAGATCAACGAGTTATGAGTCTACAAGAACGGAAAGCAAGCCAACAGCAGGTATTTATGTGATATCACAATGGCTTGAACAATTTTATATTAGCCTTTGTTAGTTTTCTTTTATTTTCGTAAGAATTCAGAAAATTAACATCTTAATTTTGTCAAAAACATACCATGAAAACACCAATTAAACTTATTTAGATGTATACCTATAAGAGTATCATGTAACGAAAGAGAACCCATACAGCTTCTGCAAACTCAAAATCTGCATGAGTTTTGAAACCTTTATGAATAAAGTCCAGGCTTCAAACCTCGAACCGAAGCGATTGGAAAGCCATCAATTGAATTTTTTGATAAAGTTAATAACCTAAAATTGCATCGTTTAGAAATGCAGATTCCATTCGAAATAGATACCAATTTATGAACTGAATTTGAAATGACATAAATTCAATTAATCATGAAGGTGCAAGTAGATAATAATTGAATGACTATATACCGAAGTTACTGTTAATTTAAATTCTGCATATGCGCATTTCGACAACTTATGTCTCTTCAGTGCAGATAAAATCTAAACGTTTGGAAGACCATAAACTCAAAAATGTTTAAAAAACTGATAGAGAACAAAAAACCAATACGATCTAAATGTAAAGCCAAAATCAGCTAAAGACAGAGCTTTGCGTGAGGGAGATACTCCTTAGTTTTCAATAAATTTTACCAAAATTTAGAGTTTTCAAATATTTAAATTCTAAGCCCACAACTTAATGTCTATTTTCTTAAATCATACCGAAATCAAATCGACAAACTTTTAAAACAGAACATGAAATACAAACAATTGAATGCATAGTTTTTACAGGACGAACACTTTAAAAATAACTAAAGCCTCCCCCCCAAAAAAAATATGTGTATTAATGTTTATTTTTAAACTTGGAAAAAAATATTATTATTTTTACACTTGTTTAAATCAATATCATTTACAACAATATTTAGACTAAAAATATCCTTTGAGAATATATTTTGTCAATTTGCCATTATTTTGTTACATTTTAAATAATTCTGATGTCGTCAAAATCTCGATAATATTTGTGCATTTCTTCTACAGCCATTTGTTCAGAGGATGTATATGGAAATATAACATGGCCTACAACAACAGCTGGAGATATATCTATGCCGTGTCCAAAAGGGCAGATCGGTGAGAAAACATGGTACAAGTCTTACAAAAATCAATACACGAGCTATATTTGCCAAAAAGATTAAACAAGATATTATAAGCCATTAACAATCACAGTCTTTATACTGTACAAAAAGAAATATTTATTTGACTTCGAATCAAATGTCACAGATTTATAGATAGAAGCTACACAAACAAAAAGTTCAAGTTACAAATCTTCATTATTTACCAATTTTTTCCGTTACGAATGATTTAAAAAATGTCGAGTGCAAAGTGCTGTAGCAACTAGATTCACGGATATTAAACATTTCTGTGTTTGAAGTATGTTTTTTACAATTTCATAATAAGCCTAACAAACCGCTTAAAGGACAGTAATTCAAAATCTTCATATGAATTTCGGAAGACCAAGGAAAAAATTACAGACAGAAATATAATATAGCTTTTTAGTGAGTTGAAATTTTCGTACGTGTAAAATTAAGTAGATGTTTTGTCTTACTCTTGAAACAGTTTTGTTTTCCTCCAATTATGTCAATTAATTTCTGTAGGAATGTCTATAAATATATTTAAGAATACATTTGTTTTAGGAAAGGTATTAAGATCGTGTTCAGATGATGGGAAATGGACAACACCGTCGTACATAAACTGCGTCGACGAACAGTTGCTGCAGTCTTCCGAAAAGGCAAGATGTATTCTGCTATCCCAAAGTTTTTAAAACATGCTAAATACATAGTTTAGAAGTAATACGATAGGATAGATATGCATGAATTATTACAAATCTTCTTTCGGTAAAGGAATGAAAGATGAATGAAAGCTATAAATAACAAAATACTGAAGTTACAGTGAAATTAATGAGGAGGACAATAACTACTTATTTAAAGTCAGAGACTAAAATGTAAGCAGTTTTAGTATAAAGGATCATTTGGGATACCAATTATTCTAAATTAATTTATTGACGTGGTACACTGTTTGAATGTCCATGCCTGAATTTGTAAAACAACTTGTTTGACACAATTTTGTCATAACTATATATGCACATTTAATACAATAAAAAAACCGCCATGTCTGTATATGCAAAATGCATTTGAGGAAATGGGCAATTTTTAGTATTGAAACACCGAGGAGTAAAAGTTTGGGAGACAAGGATAAATCGACAAACGAATACTGCAAACTTAAGGACAAAAGACATGTAACTGTAGTGGCAATACAGACAGACACCAATAAATAAGATAAAAATAAACAGAGATAAACACCACGGTTAGAACTGGGAACCCTATTATAATAGTATTATTGGTATTATCAAGCACTCGTAAAGTAATTCAAGCGATTCCCCGCGTTAAACCTGAACAGATAAAGTGTAATTGAAAATAGAGCCGCAATTAAGCAATGGTTTTATATTCACGAGTGTAATGAACTCTATTAAAAAACAGGTCGTGCGCCAAATGAGCGACTTTTGTATTTTTTGGTTTTGCTTGTCCTAACGTTCGTATTCTTATGTTAAGACTTTTTCTTTTAATTGTGATCCTTTTCTCATAAAAAGTTCTAGCAGCGACTTATAAATAGTTATATATGTAGTTAAAATTGCATTATTTAACTCTTTAATTGTATTGGATTGCTCCAAAATTTGAATATTGTATATCGTGTTTTTATATCTTGGTTATAATAAGATACTATTAGTAAATTTATACTGAAATATGCAATATTATTTGAAGTTAACAAAATAACTTTTGTAGTTAAAAAGTCTTGAGAACACAAACAGCTCTGAAGAAGCAAGTACTACTATATCAGAGGTCCTGAACATTGTTACTAGTACTACTGAATCCAAGGAGAGTGGGGAAGAGCCCATTCAGTCCGGCGATTTAAAGAAAACCACTGATATTTTATCATCCATAATACGAATTGGAAACTTGAAAAATGCTTCAATAAATTCTGAGGTAACTGAGTTATTGGCGGTTTTATTACGGACGATCTTATTCAAATTTAAAGTTGTGAAATAGAAATAAGGCATACAGGTACATTGTAAGATTTATGTCACGCGGATATTGGTACTCTTTAAATTTGACAATCCTAGGCTGCATTGTTGATATACATAGACAAAAAATACCAATAGCATCAAGTCGAAGTAGTTTAATATTACATGTCATTACATTTAAAATCAAAGTTTGTTATTTAAAGCTTTTGTGGTATGTTTTTAGAAAAGCCAAAATCAGATAATGACAAAACTTTTCACTAAGATTTAGAAAACCTAGAAACTGCAAATTTCAAACTAAAGTCGGTTTCTTTTGAAGAAAATATCATTTTAATGAAAAAAAATTCTTCCTATTGTCTTAACAGATTTAAAATAATCTCGTCCGATTCCCATAATATGTTCATGAACTGACAAAAAAAATTAAGATAGATAGACACTGTTGCGCTGCGCAATTCATTTGTGCATTTGAAAAATACACTGTCGGATACGGGTTAGGTTTGATTTCTTGCTGGAATAGAAGAATGACAGCTTTTCCTTTGTGACGTTATGATAGGCTGAGAGATGTGAAACGTCATATTTTGCCCATTTTGCGACAAATTACTTCCCTTTTCCCGTAGATAATGTTTCAGCCTGACACTTCGTAAAATATCTTCGTTGAAAGCATGGTGACGTATAACTTTTCATATTTTTCCCGTGCATTCTATGTAAATTTAGGTGAAAAATGGGTAATGTTTATGATACTATAGGGAAACGGGACAGAGAAAGGGGAGGTTTGGGTACCCATAAACCGGTTTAACCCTACCACTGGCTTTTGCTAGTGCCGGTACCAAGTCCGGTTATCCTGAGTTCCTATCGTTATTTTTGTTTGTCTCTTGTTTTCATTATTGTTTTTCTTGTGCAGTTTGCTTGTAAATTGTGGCATGTGATTGTAGTTCCTGACCATTGTAGGTGTTTGCTGTTATCCTGTTTTTGTAAAAATCAGCAAACTTTGACCTCAATTCTAGAAAAAACAAGCATGGTGACCCATACTTTTTATTACAGATTTCAGGTTGGTAGAATTGGTTCTCCAATTTATCCGAGTAATAGCAAAATCTCATGGATATAAATATAGGTGTCTATCAACCTTAAGAAAGCATTTACTCCCTTGTAGAATTCATGGTTAATTCCTTTTTTTGTTGTTAGAAACAACAGTAGATTACTAGTATAATTCTTCGTAGACTAAACTTAAAATCTTGAGTTAATTGAGCGGGGTCTTTGATCATGAATTCATCGACAAGAATACAACTTATAAGGAGCGATGCAATTTTATGAAATAAATGGCAGAAATGAATAATGCAAAACCGAATAGTGTTGCATTTTTCCAAATTATGTGAAGATGATTTTTTACTTGTTTTAATGTGAAAAAAAAACACGTGAAACCAGTGTCAATAAACTAAACTACAGATATACAATTGTACACCTATTATGCTTCGATTCTTGTTGTGAACACAGTTAAGTATTAGAGTATTGCTTTGTATAGTTCGTTTGTTGGCGCTCGTCATTTATATTTAGTTTTTATTATTTTTTCTGTTCCTGTTCTCTATCACCTTGTATATATCTTTTAGTCCATGGTCTTCAAATTTTTTTGATTTTATCTGTACTAAAGAGACATAAGTTTTCGAAATGGACAAAAACGGAAACGAAATTTACAGTAAACTTTGCAAAACGTTATTAATCTCTCTGAGTGGAGTGTTAGCCTTCGAAGGTATGTCCAGAAAAAACTGACTTCATTTTGACACTCGTAATATGTAAATTTTTGAAAATTTTGTTTAAAAATGAGAATAGGAAAAATGAAAGGATATGGAGTGAATGTACATGTGACAAAAAACGCACATGATACATAGAAAACTCCAGTTTATCAAAGACAGGGCTTTTATTCCTGTCTACGTCTTGATGTCGCCTGAATGTCCTCAACCAGAGGTGAACAACATTCACCCCCTCAAGCGAGATCAAGAAGGCGCCTAGACAACATAAATGACGAGAACGAAACAAACAGAACATATAACAAACGCTACAAAAACAAAGCACAAATAGAGTGGACCTTATAAAACAACGATTATGATCAGATGCTCCAGAAGAGTAAGCATAACTGGAATAACTTTACAATGTATGAGTTACAAATACACAAAACCGTTCAAACGTTACAAAAAGAAGTTTTAAATTGAAAGGAATGGATTATATGTTTGTCAAATTATAGGATAAAATTTTCTATTGGAAAGTTCTAATATCTTTTAAGTACTAAATCTGTGCCACTCTGATATTCCCTTTTTATTCTATTTGAAGCTAGGTCAATAATATGTCCTAAGCAGAAGGCAAAAAACTAATGAAGACTTTTGTTTTCAATTTGCTTTACTTGCTTTACATTCATAACATTATGTCGTTACAATATCTTGAATTATTCTTTCTCATTAGACAAAGTTATCTTCGTGACCGCCTTATTAATCAAGGCTTCAAAAAATTCCGTCTCATACGATCGTTAAAAAAGTTCTTTAACAGATATCATCCCCTTGAGGAAAAATTTGAAGGTTCGGTCCGAACTTTAATTCAAGATTCTTTTTTACTTAGCACTAGGATGATATTTTCTTTCCACTGTTTACGACCTTTCAATAACAATTGCTGTTGAGTTGCTACCGGACACTACCGCAATAGAAAGGGAGGTTTGGCATGCCATGAAACCGGTTTAATCCACCATTTCTTTTGAAATGCCTGTACCGAGTCAGGACCATAGCGGTCAACAATCGTTTCGGCGGTTTCCACCTGATTCATCTTTTTGTCTCATGGACTTCGGCTCTTTGACAAATCTGTTAGGTAATTTTGTTATTACCCCCTTTAAGGGATTATCTTATTATTATTATTCACATTTACCTAAATTAATTGAAATTTATTGCGGTTTTTTCATTTGCGCTTTTTCTTCTTTTCGAAGTTTTTCTTTTCTCCTTGCTCTTTTTTTCGATGCCGGTGTTTTCTACAAGCGGATAGTATACACTTGAAGGATAAGTACATTTGCACAGATAATAATGGAAAAGGAAAATGCACAGACACAAGAAGATGTTGCTACAAAATGAAAATTATCACGCAACTGTTATTCTATATATTAGCAAAGAGCTAATATGGATGAACTTGAAGTATCTAAATTTTAATATTAAATATAAATTTAATTACAATTTTTACATTATAGAAAGTTGCTGATGTCATTGACTCGGTCTTGAATTCAAAGAACGCTGAAAGCTGGAGTGAAGTTAATGCACAGGTACGTCTTTTTTAAAATTGTTTACCGAAAACAACATATCTGTGGTATCCTCTTAAGAGTCAATGTACATATTATCTCATTTAAGAAGAGAAGTAAGTACGAAATCGAACAGTCAGTCTAAAAAGAGCAATCCAAGGACAATGGCAATATCGGAAAACAAAGAAACAAAGACACAACATGAGCACGGCACAGAAAAGAAATATGAAGACACAAACATATACCAAAATGAACAACACAGACCCAATAAAAACAGAAAACAGTAAATTCTGACCTTCCAGAACTAATAAATAGGAAGTACTTCTCCTAATTGAGTGTAATAAATATTTGTAGCTTCATTTTTTAATCATACATCTGATATAATTTTGTCGTAAAACAAGGGAATCAAAATACATGTTGTGCTCAGTTTACAGTCATTATATATAAAGAATTTACTTCATGGGTGTTAATAATGGTAACGTGATAATAAAAGGCGATGGCACGCTGAATTATTAAGGCTGACTTTTGATAGAAAGAGATATGTCAAACGGAGACACCACAGCATTTTCATACATCAATGAAAAAAGAGGGAATAACAGGAAACATCTATAATGGCTAAAAATTACAAGTACATGCTACAATTTGCCAGAGAAAAACTCATGAAAAAAAAAACAAAACAAATAAGACAAATGAAAAACGTAAACAACGATAGGAACTCCGGGCAGTACCGCCACTAGCAAAAGCCAGCGGTGGGACTAAACCGGTTTCTGGGTACCCAAACCTCCCCTATTTCTTAGCTGTTTTTTAGTTTGTATATTTGGTTTAATTTTACTTTTTTAATTGTGGCCTACCATACCATTTTTACTTTGCTTATTTACATTAATTTATGACCATTGAACAACATTTATTTTTATACTCTTTAGTTTTAAGCAAAGTTTTCTAATTAAGATATTGTAAGTTGCCAAGTAAAATCGGTTTTCGAGCCAGCACTTAAGTACTGTACTACTGGGTTGGTGAATACCCCCGGGGACTAACAGTCCACTATTAGAGGCATCGACCCAGTGAAATAAAGCTATCTCCCAAAAGTGAAAACACTTTAAATTCAGAAGATTTTATGAAACCAAATTATTGAAGTGTAGGGAACGATTTTTTTTTCAGTTTCATATGTTCATTTTCTAAAAATCAGCAAATTCTTTACATGACATGATTTCCTTTTAGTCTTAATTGGTGCCCTTAAATATCACAACCCCTAGCAATTTGCAATGCTATCAGTAGAAGTAAGAAGTTCTACGAAATCATTGCACTTTGAAAATCTTTTTAAACTATCATTTATTATTACATCACTGAAACATTGTTTTAAGTTTGTTGTCATTTTAGAAATTGGTGAATAAAATTGTTGCAATTTTTATTCCCTCCTGAGGACATCGTTTTGCAATTTCATGTTTTATTTTTTCTTTTATCCTCAGATTTAGATTTTATTTTATATATAAAACTGAAAATATTGAAAATAAGTACTGAAGGGTATGGATTAAAGACACAAGAGACAGTTTCTACAAATACATGGTTAACCAAACAAAAGGACAACGCATTTATTGTCGTTCTTTTCTTGAAAGCTTAGTGGTTTAAGAACTGAAAATATTGAAAGCCACTGAAAATACTGAAAGCCTAGTTTTAGTTAATGAACTAAAAATAATGAAAGCCAATTGGATTAAGTATTTTACTCAAATTGTACATGTACACTCATTCTAACCTATCAAGTCTATTGTGTGAGTTTGGAATCGCTTTACAGGCAATCAGAAGCATGAGAATGCGACATTACGCGATGGCTTTAGTATTTCTTGTACTCCTACTTCGACTGAAAATAAACCAAACAACCACGATATATTTGAAATATTGCCAGCAAAGGGACATTTTGTCAATCAATATACATATTTTACGAAAGGATATGGAAGGACATGTATAAAAAGAAGTACCACTGATCTAGTCTTTTAAATTAAGTGATAAGAAAGGAAAAAATATCAACTATGAATATTTTTATTCTTGTGTTTGACAGTTAAATATACTGCTAACTTATATAGTGTTGTAGGATAGAAACACAACAGGATCTGCTCAGATACTGATTATTGTTGAGGATCTTGGAAAACTTGTGCAAAAAGGACTACTACACAACGAAACAAAAACGATAAAGAAGAAAAATCTTGGTTCGTTTTTTTTTGTGTAAATATGCAATTCATTCTGCTTTCTCAAAACTATTTATAAGCGGGTAATGTGATTTTTGTTTAATTTATAATATAAAAGAGAAATGCATTCTGAACGTACTTTCTTAAGCAATTTTTGAACAACACTTATGAAAAAGAAAGGAAATGGGGTAAATGTCAAGAAGACAACATCTAATATCCAGGTTAAAACGACCCGAAACAAAGCATCTAGGAGTCACCGTACGGTCTTCAACACAGTGAGGCACCTCACACCATATAGCAAGCCCTAAATGGCCCCAAAAAGGTAAAAAAGTGAATAAATCAACGGAAACAAACCACATCCAATAACCCGAATATCAAGAAACTAAATACCCGCTTAAGTTCACATTTCATTTAACTGGATATAAAGCGCCTGTGGGATGCAAATGGGGGTAATAACAAATTTACAGAACAGAGTCGTTAACAGCTGAAGTCTATGAGACGAAAAAACAAATCAGGTGGAAACCACCGAAAAAATTGTGCACCGCAATGGTTCTTACTTGGTACAGGCATATCAAAAGAAATGCTGATGGGAAATGCATTCCGTTGCGCCTTTTTTTTAACAATCCTTTAAAAATAATTAAATCACAGAGATATTACCCCTCCTCCAGACCCGACGATACCATAGTTGTTCTGAGAATAAGAATTAAAGTCTTGTTTGCTGATTAAGCATTTATAAATTTGTTTTTGTTCCGTCACATTTACGTTGTATTATTTTTAACTGGTCACCAGTTTCGAGATCATTGCATTACGTTGGCATTTCATAATGACAGACATATCTTTGAAATTTAGAAATTCTTTATCTATTTTTGTATGTTTTTGTCTGAAAGGTAATTCTGTGTTTTCATGTGCTGTACGAGATTCCTCGATTTTGTATTGCATAATTGCTAATCTCAATAGATGAGTAAACTGTTGCTTGTTTTAGAAATAGAAATTTCAACATTAAAACAGGAACTTCAATTTCCATCAAATTTTAAGTCACAGTTGACCATACAGAATCAGACAAAATTATCTGGTGAGTTGCATTTTGTTTAAAGTAAACTAATCAAAGTTCACATGAACAAATAAAGGGATATGGAGTAAATGTACATGGGACAAAATCCCTATAAATACATGGTAAGATTAAGCAAATCTTGAATCACCATGAAGCCTTCAACATGAACAAACACTCCTACTTCATCGTAAGTTCAAGACGACCCCTAGCACCGGTTTGAGCGGAATTCGCTTGATAAATGTTGAACAACGCTACATCCATGTATCCTTTTTGTCATGGATGCGGGGTCGTCAACAAGCATAACATATCGGTCAGAATACTCTAACTTACAAACACTATCATTCTTTGCCCGACAAAGGGATCAATAGACTACAACATATGAACGATCACAGGGCACTCATCGAGTTGATTGTAAGAAAACTTGGAAAGTAAAATCGGGAGGTATGGGCAATTTATATTAAAATGGCAAAAAATAGTTTAATTTATACAAAACAAGAAAGCGAAATGTTGAATTTTGATAGTAATTCATATGAGAAATGTTCACTTGTTTTTTTTCTTATCTTGTATTTATTTGATAAGATATGTTCATCAATTGAAATGTTATTTTATTTGTAAGAATTTCTAGCACTACTTATCAAGATACGATTTTGTTGAAATAAATGTTAATTTTTGGACTATGTTACATTTGTATTGCATTGTGATTTTCTTCAAATTTTCAGTAATGTTTTTAGTAAAAATACCTTGTCAACAGCTTTTGAAAAGTCCTAATAGTTGAATATTGTTTCTTAAGATAATACTGTCGATGTAAGACATATATTTGAGAGTTAAATTGTCGAGTGAAATTCCAAGCACGAAACTAATTACACGTTTTACCTTAACAGTCACATGCTAATCATTTGCAGGACAATTCTTTACGGCAGCAATTTACAGAACATTATCAGGCATTCTACCAACGGAAGTGAACAGGTATTAAAATCGTCAAAAATTATTAAATTGGAATTTGCTAAGTCAGTATCAATATCCAACATTGTAACAGATTAGGGTTTCTTTAGATACTAGTCGCATACTGACATGTAGCTTTATTTTTCATTATTATTATTTTTAAATTCGATACTAGACAAGATACATTATCTATTCACGTAAATGAAAATTTTGATAGTTACAACTTGAAAGACATTTGAAATTAAAGCATCAATAAAACATTAATAAATCGAACTTAAATACAATGCATCTGAACATCTTTCTTTGCTATCTCTTAGGGCGAGCGTTCAAACCTGACGAATAACCATCTTGAATGATATTTAAACCCTTTGAAAATACTGAGGCTTCATTCTGTGTATTGCATTCGGTTGATGTCCGTGGTAATGGGTTTTGGACTCCTAGTTCCACACTTAGAGTACATCTTTGGCACTATTTTTGGATCAGGATTTTTCAAACTATTTTTATAGTAATTGAGAACCGAACCGTCAATCAAAAGAACGAATGTAATACTGCTTATTAAAGGTTACCCCATTAAACACGTGTATTGCATAACAACATTTACTGTTTAATAGAGAAAATCGGAAAAGAAAGTTAACATAACATAACGTAAACATTACTATACATAACACCCATTTCCTTTGTTATTCTAATGTCAAAAAGTAATCTGTTGAAATTTGATTTATCTTTCTTTTCCTCTATGTAACATAAAGATTTTATTTGAAAATTTTTACCTCCCTTTAAAATACTTGAAAAACGGAAAACAATTTTACATTGTAAATAAAAGTGAATTTAACCATTTATGCAATGAGAAACGCACTTAAAAATAATATTGAACTTGAATCATGTTAATTTTATATGTTATCAATATAATATTAAATATATGGTGCAATTAATACGATATATATTTACAATTTCAATCAATTTTGTTTCTAGCAATAAAATTATTGCCTTCCCAATCGCTTATTTGTGCTATTTATAGGTGGACTGGAATGTCGTCAGTTTAAACATATAAAAAGTGTCCTGGTTGACGGCTCGAAGAGCAAATGACATCTTTTGCTTATCACTTGACTGCAAACTTTCATTCCCCCGTCGCCCTCAGTAGCGTATACTAAAGGGGCGACCATTTGATTTTCAGGGGAGGGCTTGGGCGATTTTGCCTATATCATAAAATTCTGGAAAAAATTATTTATTTTCACAAATGTAACGACAAATTATTTATTCACATTTGCAACAAAAATTTTATTCTTCAAATCATTTATTTTCATGACAAAGATGATTAGAATATTTATTTTCACTGGCACCAGGATTAAATTATTTATACAAAATGCCCAAGCTCCCCCTTGAAAATCAAATGGTCGTCCCCTAAATACAAGAGCATGCTACAGTGGGTTACATGTGAAGATAAACATTTTTTTAATCATATTTTCATCGAAGCAGGTATTATACAAATAAAACATGTACTATTAGTGAAGTTATTATACTGTTTATTAACTCCAAACGCAATATTGAAAATCATTCTCGAAAAATTTCAAAGATCCATTCTGCATATCAAAAACTCTTCGATGCATAACATCAATGGGTGGATGTCCCCATAACGCAATTAACCGGCGGATCCAGGGTTCGAAAAAGGGGGTCCCGACATGGATCCAGAAAAAAGTGGGGAGGGTTCAAATAGTTTTTTACCATGTTTGTTCGGGTTACACGGAGCACAAATCCGGGTTATAATATAGTAAATGTCGGGCGGGCCTCATCTTGCGTGGACAATGAGGGGTGGGTCCTCAGAATATCCCATATCCCAGTAAGTCTGGACTAAAATATCCCTTTCAAAATTTAAGATACACCTGACTTCATAGAATTAATTCTAAGTTTTCCACATTTTTCTGGACTTTGGAACTTATTCATTTTTTGACAGAATGTTTTTTAAATACTTAGTATATAGAAGATGTGCACCTTTTTTTATGGAAGTATTTTGATTTTTTTTCGGACTTTGGACCCCGGCTTTACTTGACTTCGGAACTCAGTAATCTTAAAGACATAGTGTACCTATCTGTGAAATCAACTCCTCCAAAATTTCGACCTAAATCTTTGAAACAATGAAGATGTGCACTTGACATTTTTTAATTGTTTGATATTTTTTTCCTACTTTTTCCAGACTTTGGAACTTGCTCATTTTTATTGAAATTACCAGAACTGTGGAATTAAGTTCTCCTATTCTTTTTATTTACCAAAAAAAAAAATACATATTCTATGAGGGGATCCTTTTGTAACAAAGAGTTCCGGATGCATTTATACATTCCAGATGCATTTATAAACAAATTGACAAGAGTAATCGATTTTCAGAAATTTACGACAAAAATATTTTACTGACTTCTGTTGATCATGTTTACAAATCCGTACATCATGTTTATACACTCGCAAAAAAAATGGTTTTGGTTCTTGGTGTCCTTTAAGTGCTGTAAAATGGCTTAAATAGAGAGAAAATGTTATTTACAGTCATATTCGGCTGTTTACATGTAAAAAAAAACATACACGCGTGGCATATATTAATTTTACTCATTGGAAGTACAAATACCAGAGACTACCTTACACGATTTTACGACAACATGTGAGATTATTCTGAAAATATCCAAAGTTATGAACAAAATTCATGGCTTTATGGCCCTATTTTTTTATTTTAAATGTAGTCTATTACCCCTAAGTTATAATTCAAGGTTATATATCCTGCTATTTTTCGTGTTTTTTTCTCAAATGTGTTTGGATATTTCTTTTTTGCGTGCTTCTATGATATAGTGAAATATTTCTTCGAAACAGTAAAAGTTCCATTCACAAAGTAACAAAAATGCCGGCTGACGCGGTCCATTTTACTACAAAGGTAACATATAATACTTCAAGCTGCAAAAACATAATAAAATTGCATGGCACGGCTAAAAACTTCTCATTTCAATAAAAATAATACGTCAGTCAGCCTACAACTGTTTTCTTGATAAGACAGTAAACAGACTTGCAGTACTACAGTAGACAGTATACAGTCGACAATTTTATTTAAATGATATTTTCGCTATCAAAAAGAAAGTGCATATGACTATCTGGCTTTGTATGTGCAGTTAATGATACAATATACCAGCTATATAAATATAAAGACAGGTCCGCACACATAAGCAAAGAAATAGCTCTATTGCTGTTTTATGACTGTTTATTTCACGTTTGAATATAGACTTTTGAATTTGAAATCAACAGGCTACTTGTAAATAACATCATCTTCGGATACATTAATCATTCGTACACGTTGGGCGAACTTGACAAACTTTAAAAAATTCCTAAGTCATTGACAATATGTAAAAACTTACAGGACATGTATGCTGTTTCACATGTTTACCTGTAAAAACGTCGTACAGCCTACAGATTGAACCGTAAGACAGATATTTCAGGCGCACAGGTTCCTATACTGTGATAATGAATAAAATTTTATTAAAATGAAAGAACCTCCTACACTGTATACATATATCATACTGGAGTCTTAAGCCGTCTTGTGTGAGTGCTCATTGTTTATGGTCTCATGGTGACTTCAAATGAATAACAACAATAAAAGTGTTGTTCAAGTAGCTTGACTTATGAGCATTTGTTTGGATTTTCCCTCATGTTTATTTTCTATATATCCTTTTTATTTACTAATCCTTTTCAATTAACATTTTGCCATTTGGTCGACTCGATCTTAGCAATCACCAAAACGTCAAGAGAAAAAAAAAGAAAAAAAGAAAACGTAAATGCTTGGAATCATATCAATCATACAGAGACTCAAGATCTTTAATCAGATAACAATAATTTCCCTTCAATGTCGTTCGACTGAGTGCATTACTGGATTACTGCTTGGAGTAAAAAAAAACATCAATAGCGGATCCAGACTTTCTGCTAAGGAGGGGGACCCATAATTTTTCCATAAAGGGGGGGGGGGGTAGGAACACAATTTTCCGAAATACTTATAGGAATTTAAAATATTGTTCTAGGCCTCTCATTGTTCAAATTCAAGGCGACTTTATTTTGACAGCTGACCATTCTTGTTACAAAGTATTGCAGATAGGTTCCAATAACTGTCACATTATTTCACTGCAAAACATAAAATTTCCATATGAAGAAAATGTCTGATTTTGGAGAAAACATAAATAAATTTAAATAAAATAAATTTTACGGCATGTAAGATAATGTTGGCAACACTATCGGCCTTGTGGGAATCGACGAGATCATTATTATAGTCGAGCAATATATGCAATTGTTGAAAAAATCATTATTACTGTATTAAACATAATTGATTTTATTGTAGTAATAATTTCTTTATCGGGATCGCATCTATTGTTTAGACTATAATAATGATCTCATCGATCCGCACTTGGCCGATAGTGGCTAAGATGTGCACTCATCGCCTGGAATTCGGCTGTTCCCATGGAAACAAGGAGGATGGAAAACTTACACGTGCTTAGAATTTGATGTCATTTTATAGGATAGAAGTGTGTTATGGTCTTACGTTCATTTACTCCATATCCTTTCGTAAAATATTATAGTCTTTGAATTTTCAAGTGGCAGCAGTTGTCATGGAAACCGAAAAAGGGTGTAAGAAATTTGACATGAAGGGTGTCGAGGATTGTGTGGACTCACAATTAGTTTTACCTTGAGTCCTTGGGCAGTTTGTGGGACTTTAGTATTCGCAAATATATAGTTACCCCAAGTTTAATATTATTTCTAGCGAAAATGACGTTTTTATCAAATCATCGTATTCTCTCGGACTTGTTACAAGTAACCTGTTGTGCCTTATTTTGCTAATGTATACTAATAATTTGCGGAATGAAAAATGAGGATATTTGAGTGACTGTAAGTTTTGTTAAATTATCCCTAAATATTGCAAGTGAACAAACAACCCAACTATACCGAATTTTTTATAATAATTCTGTATAAAAATTTTTCGTTTTTAAGGTAATAGGTTCGAAAATAGCAAAGTTTCCGGATTTCGATGAAATTTTACATGCAAGTGCATCAAATGTAGCTGAATTCCAAGGTGAAATAAAATCGGTTTTGCTATTTTTATGTTTGAAATACGACCGTTTGAAAAATCTATCAGTTGTTTTCATATAGAATCCATGTAAAACGTACAGAAAAATAATATATGAAACGTTTTTAAATTGCGCGTTTATGAAAACGTATCCTACAATTATTCTGCAAAACGGATATGTTTTTAACAATGAAATTACCATTTTAAATTGTGTAAATTCTATACAGGGTCACCGAATTAATTTCGCCGGTATAAATAGTTGAACATAGAATAGACACGTCAAAAATGGAATTTTTCGATAAAATTCGCCGTCAAAATAGCGAGGTCGTCGATAAAAGTTATGATTTTAGGCGTGATTTGAAAGATGAACATCTAGTCATCGATCTATACCACGCAAACGAACTCGGTGACGCTATAAAAAATTATATTAATAATTATTATTATATTAAAAAATTATATAAATTATATAAATTATTATATCAATAAAACAGAAATTTCTTTGGCAACATAATATCATTTTTTCAGAAAAATTGTAGGATATTGTTGGAAACGACGATCATTTAAAGTGAAAATCAAAATTATTTTACGTTCATTCTAAAGTAAATTCATAACGTTCACCGGTAGAGGCGCTTATTTACGTACCTCTCACCTTAAGGGAGTATGAGTGTCAGATTTCAGAAGCATTCTATATCCTCGGGTTTTATCCATTCAAACAGTGCTAAAAATTTTTGCACATGGATCACATTTTCTTGGTCATAAGTCACTTTAAAATACATAAAATAGAATGTGCATAAAATTTAATCAACTTGAATTAAATTTAATCCAATTATCCAATTATAATTTCATATATTTTAAGGCCTATAAACATCTTATGCAGATTGAATGAAAACTCTAGAGAGATCTGTTTCCCGCCAAAATTTTGACGTCTTATATCTCTAAAATTCCTATATGGATTTTCAAAATTTTTTGCTCAAGTTGTTCCATTAGTAGTGCTCTTCAAAGCATAAGGTCAGAATTTTAATTCTAATTACAAAATTTCTGACACTCGTACTCCCTTAAGATTTTTTCCCGAACTCTGCAGGAATAATAACAAAAATTACTAAAAACATCCCGGTCTTAGAACTTACTTTACCATTCTAGTCTCGTGGATAACAATTTTATCATCCGCTCTGAATTTTACCAAACAGTACCAAAAAATGTAGAAGGTCTTTCCAAAGATTGCTCAATCAATATAGGATCCGACAAAACATGGCCGCCAGTGAGCAAATTAATTCAATATTGTAACCATTTGGAAAACTTTTGATCATTTTGTCTAAAGTTATTGAAGCAAGTTCAGCCAAACTGAACTTCGATGTGGTACATATTATGGTCAGTAAACTTACAAACATATGGCCTCCAGCATCTTCCCAAGTATTTGAGGTCAATGTCTCATCCGACAAAGGAGGTGCATGGACTGCAAATACTTAACTTGGGAAGACGAACTGCCAGAAGAGAACATATTTTAGCAAATGGGAAAACAAAAACTCAGGTCAACTGCTCTAAAATTTAACCATTGAAGCAAATTCAACAAAATTTTCAGGAGTGGTGCGTGATAAGTGCTGCATATGTTTGTTCAGATCAGATTAGAAAGTGCATGCGGCTAGCAGGGAATATGGTGTATATAAATGACATATCGGAAACCATTTTGACCATGTCATAAACTACCGAAGCATTTTTTAAACGAAACTGTGGTTGATTAATGTATGGAAGAATCTGAACATTGCCCCCAGCAAGCAACATAGAGTAACAGTGCACCCAATTAAAAGAGCAATCTAAGATTTTGTTCGGATTTTTGATAGTTTTAGTGACGATGCGGGGATATGGATACGGGCGTCCGTCCGTCAACCTTGATAGCGCTCTAGCAAGTTTTATATTTTAGCATTTGATACTATGGGAAAACACTAGGATTTTCTTTGAAAATACTTGGCAAATTGATACCAACTTAAATTTGGTTGCAATAGTCTTTTAGTGGTCCCCTTATCAAATGTGTCCGTTAGTTTCACATTTCGTCCAAGATGGCCGCCAGTGGAAACATATTTTAACATGGGAAACTATGAGGCCACGTACAAAGATTTACTCTGAAACTACAAGGCCATTTGGTACAAAACTTGGTCATAATGAGGATTGGATGGTTTCCTTTAAAATGGTGTTTTTTAAATTAACATTTTCCCCAAGATATCCGCCAGCAGGATCCATATATTAACATTGAATCATTTGGGAAAATACATTCAAAAATTCTCAACTCTGACAGTACTAACAAATTGTAACCAAACTGCGACAGATCCATTTAAAATTGCGTCAGACTGGTCATGTTCCTTTCAAAGATGTCACCTAATAAGAACAGTAAATGCTTAACCAGGGGGTACCAAGTTGGCGATGCAGGCTCTTGAGGGCCTCTTGTTTTCGTCTTGTTTAAAAATCTGTGTACTTGAGAAAGTTTCAAATACATACTTGAAAAAATTATATATATATAATATTTTTTTTAAAAGATCATTGCTATTCAAAGGCTAGGGGAAGTGCTTCAATAAGTTTAGTTCAGGCTCAGTTTTGCTAAGTTCGGGTCAATTGGGTATGGCTTTTGCTGAAGTATTCTGTACGCTGAAAAAGCCGTAAGCAAAAGTGATAATTCTGTATTGTTTGTATATCTAAGTTGTTGGGCAAAATATTCTATTCTATTGCCCTCATATGCATTAAATAACTGTAAAGTATATATTTTATATATTTTTCGATGCAGTCTGATGTAAACGGTGACATGTACATTTTATATTTATGTCAGAATGAAAATGATGCCACCTGTATTCACTGTTTGGGTTGTATGAAATGAACATTTAGATACACTTTGAGATGTAGTAATTCCGTACTGAAGAATAATTGGCTAACATGCTGGCAGACATTCGAATATCTTGTGAACGTAGACCGCTGTAAACAAACGGCAATGGTGAATAAGAACGACATGACATCATAAACCAATGAAATGTTATATTCTTATCACAGGGGGAAACAGTTCAAAATCGGTTGACGGGCAAAAGTCTCTTCCGAGTTAAAAAAAAAAGAAAAACATGTAAGAATTTTTCTGCAGTATGGAGGTATAACAAAGATGAATATTGCATACCGCAATATAAGTGGAGTTCTACGAGATCATTATGGGGTTTAACGGGCAATAAAGTAATTTTGAACGAGAGTTAATCCAAGCTCAGTATAATCTTTTTGACTCCGTCAAACCACCATACTGATCGAGTAGCTTCATTATAAATTCATTCCAATTTAAATTTGCAATTCCAATGATTGCAAATTTGGTGAAGCCATTTTTGAGAGCTACAAATAAGTGTAGATTACAAAAATGTGCAGAATTTACTTACACAAATCTTACTAACATAGCCGATATGCTCGCATACTTTTACACAATTGCAATTCAACAAAACGGGAGAATTTCATAATCCCATAGGAAACTGCGTTTTCCCATCGGATTTCACTATTTATCATATGATTTTGAATATATTCCTAAGGGAGAAAAATTGTCTTATGAGATTTTAAAGAAATTCCATGGCAAATAATAATCCCATGGGGAATGATAATCACATTGGAATAATAAAAGTCCCATGGGAATATTTCAATATCCCATTGGAAATGGTAAAATCCCATGGGAAACAGCATTTTCCCGTCGGATTTTGAAATTTCCATGTTTTTTTTTTTAAATTGGCACTATGATATAGACTTCTATTCTACTATTTTGTTAAGTGCCCTAGACTTCTATTCTACTATTTTGTTAAGTCCCATGCAATTTCGCACGTTTTGGTTATTCACACTACTTGGTAACTCTCAAAATTGGTGGCACAAAATTTGCAATCATTGGAATTCTAAATTTAAATTGGAATGAGTTTAAAGATGATTTTGATTGACACGGCTGAGGTCAATGACGACATGCAAAGGGGTTCTGGTATATCTATAGATTTGGAATGAGTGTGGCCTTGAAATGTCAATCAACGTTAGTATGCAATTATGATCATTTTTCATGATCAACTATGCAATATCATATATTATTACATAATGATTATAATAGTTTTATTTTTTTTTATTGGATGAAAACATGTCACATGATATTCAATTAAAAATCGAATTGACTCGCTTTTACTTTCACTTTCATTTCTCAGGTCTGCTTAAAAACGATATTGACTCCCCGTTTTAAATAGCCAATGAAAAACAGAATTACATGTGGTCACGCGACTTTCGGCCAATCAGAATTGCCGTAATATAAGTATGTTCGGGAAACCAAAATGACGTTGGGATAGCAGGAGACGTTTGTTGTTCTTTATTCACATAAGAAGCATTTTGCAACAAGTAGACTGCTATTTACAAATACCCGGAAGGTGATCAAAGCTAAGAACATGCGATACAAATTCGGGGTATACGTTTTAGTAGTTCTGCAAATTTCTTCTTGTCTTATCACAGGAATTTAAGACTAAGTAACGCAAGGTTGGTTTTACTAAAAGGATGGAATTTCTAAGTCTCATGATTTATTTATTAAATGAAAAAATCTAAACTTGGGGGGGGGGGGGGNGGGGGGGGACTTGTACATGTTGCAGAATCGATTGATTTTCTTTACATGTTTCATGTACAGTACATATAACATGTTGTTTTTGTACATATATATAAATCAAATAAAAATGTCATGAACCTATATACTGATAGCTTCTTGATGCATGAATCTTTGTATAAAAAGATCGGAAAGCACACTGAAAAGTAGGTACAAATGTACAACTACCTTTGACAATTTTACAAAATATGCTATCCTGAAAAAAATAATAAATCGTTGAAAACCCTTACAATTACCAAGTAAGATGATGCATGTCATTATTATGTAATAAAACAATTATGGTCTTTTGTATCGGTCGATATAAATTTTAATAGACCTAAAAATCCTAATATTAACCTCCGCCTCCGGCATCGGTCAATATTAATTTTTAGGTCTATTAAAACTCATATCGACCTCTACAAAAGACCATAATTGTATATTATTAACCAGCTAGATACAATATGATAGGAAATGCCTATTTATTATCAGGGAGAAATTTTCACAGCCGGTTATTGCGAGATCCAAAGCAGGGCCATTACAGCCAGAAAACAGGGCATTATTACAGGGCCATTATTGATCACGTGACACAGAAGTTTATTATGAGATTTAAAGAAACTGCTCTCAGTTCATACCACTATTTACTTTTATCAATTTTACCCCATGTAGTTTTATGTTCATCAAATTTGACCCTACTTGTGACCACTCATTTTAATCATCTCATCATAAGGAATCAAAAGTATACATTTTTTCTTGATTTTCTGAAAAAAAAATGTACTTCAGAGGTAAACCCTAATGCAGCTGTATGGAGAATAATTTTTTTTTGTTTCAAATATTTGACCCTACTTGTGACCACTCATTTTAATCATCTCATCATAAGAGATCCGAAAATATACATCTTTTCTTGATTTTCTGAAAAAAATATTTTTTGTACTTCAGCGGTAAACCATAATCAAGCTGTATGGAGAATATTTTTTTTTGTTTCAAATATTTGACCCTACTTGTGACCACTCATTTTAATCATCTCATCATAAGGGATTTGAAAATATACATCTTTTCTTGAGTTTTTTCAAAAAAGTTTTTTTTTGTCCATTGGGGTAAATCTTAATCCAGCTGTATGGAGAAACTTTTTGTGTCAGATATTTGACCCTACTTGTGACCTCTCGTTTAACTCATCCCATCACAAGGGATTCGAAGATATACACAATTGCTTGATCTTTTAAAATAATCTTTTGTACTTAAGCAGGGTAAAATCTTATATAGAAACTCTTTTGTTTCAGATATGTGATCCCACAAACGACTTTTCATGTAAAAAAAACTTTTCAGAAAATTATTTTATATACAAAAACAACGGCAGTAGAATACCGAAGGAACAAAGGAGTGAAATTTACAAACATCGAAGTCCAAAGACACGGCCAAAACGAGAACAGAGAAAACAATGACGTTAGACACAAAAACAATGACGTTAGACAGATAGAAAGCAAATAGACTATATCCGAGCTCTAGTATCAGGATCTACCAGACAACGTCACAGTATAAAAAAAAATACGTCATAAAGCCTAAAACGTCATGAAGCTTTGCTGTTGACGTACATTCTTGGTCACATGGGGCGGACACGTTTATATGACGTAGGGCGGACAAACAACAGCTGGCGAATCTAAATACCAGAACTCGGATATGGTCTATTACAACATTCAAAACAAAGGCACTCACAGTGTGAACTCCAGTGAAACTAAGAGTGACATCAGGTGCTCCGGAAGGGTAAGCATGTTCTGCTCTGTTAACAGCACCCGTCACACTGTGAGTGATTCAATCCGGGAAAATGTCAAAGTCGGTAGCCAAATCCGGGAAGACGTGAATATAGCTGAAAATGTCCACTTTCATTTGGGTTACTGACACGTCATATCTTTGAAATAATGTTATGGTGACGGCCATAGAGTTTCTTGAGAGATGAAATTATCATAGATTGAACAAATCCCTGACTAAGCGACTTCTGGGACAGTGTTTTTGCTCTGTTCAAAAAAATCACATTTACATTCACTTATCAATCTATGTAAGCCAATTAATCTGGTTAATAAAAGTTTTAAGAAATGGGTATTTCCATAATGGCCCTGTTATGTGTCCTCGGTCTGTAATAATGGCCTTCGGATGCTGTAATGGCCCTCGGCGTTGCCTCGTGCCATTACAGCTATCCTCAGGCCATTATTACAGACCTCGAACACATAACAGGGCCATTATGGAAATACCCATTTATTAATACTATATTATTAATTTACTAAGTACATTTAACGCAATGTGTTTAAAACTGCCAATTTAATACGAATGACAGAAAATGCCAACATACCAATATGGATTTTTTTGTAATGTCCTAGCCTAATGAGGGGTATCATAGATCATCTTGATTTAAGATAATAGTAACTTGCCTAACTTGTCGTCTGATCACGAGCAAGGACGTAAAAAATAAAAGGTAAAGAAATCTCGGAAAGCAGTTGATCAATGGCTTTTCTCAGGTCTATAAAGATGCCAATATGACATACATTACGCATTAATACTATATTATGGAAAATATTCTGATCTGTTTAAATCGTGTCACATGACGTTTGAGATTTCGCTGGGTCAACCGGTTAGCGTTGGGTCGCATAGGAAGGTTAACCGGTAAAAAAATCGATATAATATAACAGTTACCACCCTAGATACTCTGTGACCCAGCGGTTTCTCTTCGAAATTAAGGTCACCATCGACCAATCTCTAGGGTCACCTTATTACCCCTCGGTCACACACTATCTAGGGTGATTGTATATGCATACATAAAAGTACAAATATTATATTTTATTCGGGAATATTCACATCGTTTTTCATGGAAAATTTTGGTCATTTCGACTTGAGGGACTATCTTGCCTACCATACAGTATGCTTACATTCTAAATCGGAAACATCGAAGATACCAGAGCACTTAAGTAATCGCTATTGGTGTATTCGGAATTGTAGCTATCAAGCGAAACTATGTTTATGCGAAGGAGATTGATTTATTGCTAGACACAAAAATGATCGAAATTGTAAATATATATCGTATTAATTGCACCAATATTGATAATATACAAAATTAACACGATTCAAATTCAATATTATTTTCAAGTGCGTTTCTCATGGCATAAATAGTTAAATTCACTTTTATTTACAATGTAAAATTGTTTTCCGTTTTTCAAGTATTTTATTAAGGGAGGTAAAAACTTTCAAATAAAATCATTATGTTACATAGAGGAAAAGAAAGATAAATCAAATTTCAAAGGATTACTTTTTGACATAAGAATAACAAAGGAAATAGGTGTTATGTATAGTATGTAATGTTAAGGATGTAGTAAGGTGAAAATAAATAAATCTACGATTTTAAATTGATACCATAAATCGAAAGAGCTTTGGTAAAGGAATTAATTCGTCCAAAAACATTGATAGGTTATGGACCTTCTTTTCAAGATATTTTTCATTTTAAAAAATGGCGGGAAAAGCTCTCTTGGACTTTTACCTTAGGATAACATGGAAACATTACTGATTTCTTTCACATTGATGGAAAATCTACAATCCAATGAAATTTTGCTTGCTGGCCTTATATGACTTATTGAACATTTTGATGACTAGAAAATTGGGTGTAATGGGGGAAAATATATTACATAGTAATAATGGGTAAAATCCGAGAAATCCGAATGGCATTTAGGAATTTCAAAAACCTCACCTGACTACATCCTTAAGTTTCTTGTCCGATTTTCTCTATTATGCGACGTAGCATTTTTGTATTTATGAGGAAGGACCTTAAGGTAGATGGGTAGTCCAAAATTTTTTTCCATAGATTTTCTTTATTTTCTCAGGAAAATTTCCTTATTATTTTAGCATTGAAATGAAAAAATAAAAAAGGGGGGTCACTGTGCTTGTTTTTAAAATAACTGATATCAAAATAATCAAATATTTCTAATGAATATATAGGGAAAAACAGGTATATTGTTGATTTCTTGAAAACTATTCCATAGATTTTGTTCTACTTTATTCATGTGTTAGCCCTTTGAACATACTTTCAAAAAATATAAAGAAAAATGGGGGTCACCGACTTTGTTTTCATATAAAATTTATATAATGTGAATTTTCATAGTGATATCTATGTAAAATATTTTTATCAGATTATCTCCCTTTTTCAAATATCTTGTTCCAACTTATTTAATTATTAAGTTACAAATGTACCATGCCTCGTCTTATTAGATAAAGACATGTAAATTCAACTCCATGTAGGTCCTTTGCATATTGTCTTATGAATATAATATTGATTGATTTATTACAAATAAAAATATTTGCATATTTAAAAAGCAGATAATACCACAACAACATAAATAACGAATTCAAAATGGCGGAAGACTACCGATCTACCTTAAACAATTTGTTGATATTCTGACAAGCTTCGTCTAATGTGCTAGTACTTAGAGTATTTATTATTTGTGGTCTTAAAACAAATTAATTAGTATGCTACCAGTTTTACATGCGGAGAATTTCTGTAACTTACATCCCTTGACCAGTACTTAGATATAGATGCACTTCGTAGGAAACAACGACAGTAGAATACCGAAGGCACCAATGAGCGGTATTTACAAGATTCGAAGTCCAAGGACATTGCCATAACGAGAACAAAGCACAGAACTAAAAACGCAACATTGAAAACCAAGGCACTCGCATTGTGAATGATTCTTTCTTTCAGCTCTATAGGATCAGATGTTCTGTCAGTATCGTTTGGAAAGACAACAGGCAAACTTGAAAAGAATATAACCATGATGTTTTATCAGAATAAAAAAGTAAGCAGCTTTACCGTTAAATTATTATATTAAGTTAATGTATTATGTGTTGTGTACGAAATGCTTTTGGTTATTACACGCGCTTGCAAACACAGACATTTTAGCTTTCCAATATTTTTATGACACCAAATAGGAAAAAGAAGGGAAACGGGGAATGTGTCAAAGAGACAACGACCCAAAGGGGAGTAATAACAACTTAAAGCCACCATGAGATCTTCAATGAATGGTGAGGAAACCCCACACCCAACGGTAGGTCGGAGTTGGCCCCTAAATAAAGAGTAATCAAGTTCAGCGAATTA